>JANTPZ010149426.1:1250-11654 GCA_025593235.1 Vachellia pachyceras
TTTGTGCGGGCTCCTCGATGGGAGGGACAGCTGGCCCTGGGAAGCTGCTGCATGCCCAAGGCAGGGTTCGAACCCCTAACCTTGGTTAAGCTTGGATCAGCCCCTACCACTGAACCAAACTCCCAGAGTTATGTAGAACCCAATTTGTTTATTAGTAATAGAGACTAGAATCAAAGCCTAAAGAGAAGCCCAAAGTTTCACAAACTTAAAGCCCATTATACTATAGGTAGACTCTAGGAAATATTTCATTGTACAGCAAAGCCCTATGAATACTCTAGAACGTACCCTTCAAGTCTATATATGCATGTAATGAACAGCGGTGAAATGTAGGCATGAATATACAGATGTCCATAAAGCTGTCATCTCTATCATTCAATGGTCTGAAATGATATCAGAGCAGTAAGGCATCGCGGCATAATACTGATCCCTCGAAAACCCCTACCTCAGTTTCACGGAACCGGTTTCGGTCCCTATCCCTTGGATAGGGATCCGTCCCCATCTCAATAATAATTATTATTATATATTATATATATTATTAATAATTAATATAATTATAATATTTAAAATACTATTTTATTTATTTATGAATTATTGAATTTTTAAATATTTTTATAATAACTAAAAAATTCTAATCTCTCCATTCTGCAAGCAGATATGAAAAACCTTACGCTTTCTCTGAAACTGTGAAATTTGCTCCCCGTGGATAACCATCTGGTCAAATAGAAATAATATGCTGCTAATTTGTGTTGCAGGGTAAGCTCCAGTATGAGAATCAGCAGACACATTAACAAACGTGTTTTCCATGGAATGTTATCATTATGTCTAGAAGCAGAAGAGAGAGTCAGCAGGCACATCAACAAACGTGTTTTTTATGAAATGTTATCATTCTGTCTAGAAGCGGAAGATAAAAGATGATTCTGTCCGCCTTATTGATACAAAAGATCTAACTCCAGCACTAGATTCTGATGTCCATATCCATAAAAAATAAATAAAATAGAATAAATTTAAAATATTAAATATATAAATATATTTTAAATATATTAATTATATTAATTATTAATAATATATATAATATATAATAATAATTATTAAGGATAGGGACCGAAACCGGTTCCCAGTCTCACACTCCTCCACCTCTAATACACACTGTCGTCTTCTCCGTCACTTACCCTCCTAGTGTCTATCACTGTATCTTATATGGAAAGACCAAATGCTTCCTCATCCATGTGACCAAAGATTCTCACACTATTTCGATCCCACATTTCATACCATACCATCTTTTCTCACACATTACTCACTTACATTTCAACCATCCACAAACTACTCTGCTCTTCTTTCTCCTGTAGATGACACTCTGGTATCTAGACACAAGTGCTACCAATCATATGACCGCTGATTTTTCAAAATTTGACATTCAATCTGACCCATACAGGATGCCACTCTGTTATAATCGGTGAAGGTGCTCCTCTCTCCATTCAACACTATGATTCTGGACAACTCTCCACGTCTAATGGCTACTAGCTCCTCACTTAACTTCTTCGTGATCCTAATATATCAAAAAAATCTGTTATCTGTTCATCAGTTTTATCTTGATAATAGTCTTTTCTTTGAATTTCATGCTTATGTTTTTTTATGGTGAAGGATGCCAATACCAGAAAAGTTCTACACTTCTACTCCACGGACCCAGTCACAATAAGCTCTATCTCATCCGTGGTCTTCATCCTCCCTCGTCGCGGTCCATCTCTGGTTATTTTGGTGTTTTTCGCCAATTGGCATAATCAACTTGGACATGCTGCAAATTGAACTCTTCAGCACATCATTTCATCCAACTCTCGTCTAGTTTCAACCACATCCATTATTTCTCAGTGTTCTGCTTGTTGTGGCTCCAAGATCCATTGTCCACCGTCACCATCTTCTGCTCCTAGCGACTACTTCTTTAGATCTCATTTTCTGTGATATTTGGGGTCCATCACCCATTTTGTCTGTTGATGTTTATCGATACTACCTGTCTAGATGATTTTTCATGTTTTGTTTTGTTTTTCCCACTTAGGACTAAAGATGAAGTTTACTTTACTTTTCTTACCTTTTGCATTCTGGTCGAAAATTTACGTAATCGAAAAATCAAAAACTTCCAATCTGACCAGGGAAGATAATTTACTAATTTAGCTCTCTTCTCAAACTTTCTTCTCTGGGGATTAATTCATCGTTGGTCCACACACATACACACAGGAGAGAAATGCGCTGCTGAAAGAAGATGCCAATCCATAGTGAAAATTGGTCGGACTCTTCTCTTCCATGCTGAACTTGCTCAAAATTATTGGACTTGCGTGTTTTCCACTGCCACTGACTTGCTCAATAGGATAACCAGCCGAACCCATCAACCCATTCTGGGTTGAATTGTGAAAAATGAGGCTTATTTAGATGTGAGTTTAACTTGCACCGGCAAGGCTAACCTGACAACCCACATTTTTTTTGAAAATAATATGATTGATATATAAAAAACATATGGATAACTTCTAATCATAGTGTAAACCTAATTAATATTGAATGTTTGGTGATGATTTATCGTTTATATTCAGTTTGAATTCAATCTTATAAAATGTATTTTATAAGTTTAATATATTTTATTTAAAATTTGAATTAGATGTTTTATATTTAAATTGTGGTATATTTTTATAAATTAAATTTATGAAAAATGATCCAAGTTAAAAAATATTATATGTAAAAAAAATATGAATTTTTTTAAAACCCGTGACAGGTTAACGAGCTGGGTTCACAACCCACATGTGAGTGGGTATTTGAGCCCGTTCCAAGACGGATCAGCCCGTAATCGTCGCACTACCCGCTTTACCATCTTTGTCCAAACCCAACCGACCCCTACCTTCTCTCCTTACTGAGCCCCTCCCTCGTCTGCCCTGTCCCCTCCCTCAATACCAACATAACCTACCCTAATCACACTCCCCTCCTCCTAGAGCACCTTATCATCAAAACTAATTATTGCTCCTACCCTTATTACTTTAGTTCATCCACTACCAGAAAAATAGTATTTAGCAACGGAAAAATCCGTCGCTAAATGCCCAATTTCTATCGTTAAAATGGATTTAGTGACGGATTTTTTCCGTCACTAAAATGATGGTTGCTAAATTTAGCGACGGACAATTCCATCACTAAATAAGCGACAGAAGACGCCATCACTAAATTCAGTAAATTTTGTCGCTAAATACGTTATATTATGTCGCTAAATGGGTAATTATGTGTTTTTAGGATCACCATATTAGGCAATTTTATCGCTAATCCACCGCTGATTCAACATATGAATTAACTACGCATTTACAAAATTATTTTATAAACAAATCTTATTTAATCACACAATTGACCAAATAATAAAATTTTAAATAATAATATCAAGTACATATTGTTTTTAACTATAAGCATACATTATATTCTAATGTCTAATAAAAGTCTTAAAGTTAAAAAAATACATATAAAAATTAAGAACTCCAAACAATACAGTCATTGCTCAATGATTTGGATCTGGTTGATTGGAAGAATTTCCATAATTACATACTTTATCAACATCCCAACTTCTTACTTGGTATTCTGCTTATTCTCTTTGTTGTACCAAAACTACTAGCATTACCCTAAAAGAAAGTAAAACAGAAAAGGTGTAAATATTTTAAAACAAAATGACAATGATCCAAAAATCTAAATAAATCAACTGGAGGACAAACAAATTGTAGTGAACATATATCAAGTACACAATCCTTTGCCAGCAGAGTTTTTCCGGTTCCAAGTGCTCCTGTCAAGAGAATCCCCTGTAAAATGGAATTTCTTAGGCTCCCATGGTAAACAACAGAAACAAGCAAAATGCGACAACAGGTGAAAACTAAATGGCATGACAGCTTATTATGAGAAGACAAGCAATTCAGTGCAAATACAGTGCAAATTACTCTATTCTTCCATAGAGATGGCTTAATTACATGAATCTCCCCTCAGTATGAAAAATAAACAGAACTTCCCTAATACCAAATAAAAACTAAAATATTTTCAACCATAAGATTGAGAGATTATTATTTTTACTCTTAAACTTATAATAAATAATTAGAAAATGCATCTCTTTGCTTTCAACAATAATTTATTTTGTCAAAAAAAGTTCAAAATTTTTATATACTTGGTCAATATTGGTTCAGTTGCATCTTATTTTTTGGTTTTACAGGAATCCTTTATATATTTTCATAAGAGGGGTCCTCGAGCCATTTTAAAGAAAGGGGAGAGTAGGAACTTAAAAAACATAACAGTAATAATCTGACCAAGCTTGATTTGATGATGAAATTTTCACGGAAGAGATTCTTTTCTTCCTTTTCGATGAAAGGATGAAAACACACCTTCTCCGAGCGGTCTCATGTAAGCATGCTGGGTGTAGATCTGTGACTTGTCAGCAATCCTATGAAACAATAGTTTCCAAAAATAGTTAGATACATAATATGTACTGGTCATGTGTGAAAATCTAAGTCCAATGTAATTCAAATAAATTATCCAATAAAATTATCGCAATCAATGTCAATATCCAGAACAATAAAAAAGCAATAACCAATTTACTGCTGTAATATCCGTATATTCCTGTGAGTGGAAATAGAGGGTAAGCCGGTAAATTATGTGATGATTTAATACCATGGAGGTGGAAATATAGAAAGAAAAATGCCTCTAGACAAGAAAGATCATGATTGACTAAGTCCATAGTTTTAAGGATTTTAAATAAGAATGATCCAAGGACAAAACAGTCATTTGATTAAAAAGGCTTAGGGCATAAAAATGTCATCAAATAATAAGGACATTTTGGTAATTGGGTCAAAAGTCAACCAAAAAGTCAAAGTAGGCCAAAAATGTCAAAAGTCAACTAAGGGTAAGAAAGAGTAGAAAAAGTGATGGCATTGTGGTAATTAAAAAAGAAATGAGAAGGTAGTGGCATTTTTGTAAATAAGTGGAAGTAAGAGATGGCAATGGCATTTTTGTAATTAAAGGATTTCAGAGAACTAATTATTCGAGGTAGCAGGAGTTCTCAAACGCTAGAGACCCAAACTGAGAAAAGTTTAGTTGGGTCATAAAGTATTTAATAAAATTATTACCCGATATCAGGTATGGGCAATTTCAAAGTACGAAGAACAACAATGCCCGAAAGCCGCAAAAAAGTATTTTCTTAGAAAATTAATTACGGAAAATCCGGGAAGAATTTTGAGGAACGGAAAAGAGCTGGAGAATCAGGGAAAATATAGAATTTTTCCATGTCCTTAAGTCAAATTGGCCGCCGGAAGCCCATTTTACGATGTTCACGCAAATCGAGGAATCCTGACGAATTACGAGGAAGCCCAGAGACATTTTGTGTTAGGGAATGAAGCCACCTAGGCAAGGAGTCTTAGGGAATGACGCCACATGAGAGATAAAATCTCCTGAAAAGTAAAAAGATAGTTACCCGAGTAAATGTTACTTTACGGAAATGCGTGCCACCAGATCAAACAACTGGACGGGCAGAGGCCCAGTCAGCCCAACCAGACCAGCAAGGAAAGTCTGAAAAAAACTTTTTCACCAAGCAATCCAATGATGACATGGGGCACAATCTCCACCAAGTAAAGTTCTACTTGGTCCCCAAGAATCAATCTAAGCCACACAAGTTTCAAGAGGCTTTTTACATAAGCTAACTCTCCTATCTCTTCTCTCAAATTTCTGCCACCTCTCTCCCTCCATGTGGTCAGATTTTTCTCTCCCTCTCAAGCCAAAAAGACGCCACTTTGCTCCTAAGGAAGAGGAAGAAGAGAGCTCACACAATCTCAAGGTAACCAACCAAGCCACCAACTCTTTCCATTCCTCTACCCTTGCAACTTCTACTACCTCTCTAGTGGTTGTTTTCCTTGATCAAAGTCCTCTTTTTGAAGATGAAAATTTAGGGTTTCAAGGTTGGAAAATGAAAAAAAAACGAGAAGGCTTTTGAGGTAGTAAAAGATTGCAAGTCCTTTCTTGAGTAGTAAAGAGTAGTTTAGTATGTGTTGTTGGTTGTTGTGGAAATCTTTGGAAACCCTAAGTGTTTGGGGAGGTGCTGTCCATTTGGAAAATTAAGAGGGAAATATGTATTTGAGTGGTATAATGCATGAAAAGTAGTTGGAAAGCAAGAATATACATGTATATGAAAAGAAAAGATGAAAAATCCAAACTTCCCTCTTTTGTGCAGTTTTTTGAAAAATCAAAAGAAAAAGAGGTAGTGTGATTTTGATAATTCTAATGCTTCCATTGGCTCCAAAATGAAGTTTTGTGTAGGGTAAAAATAGGAAAGGGATTTAAGAAGCATTAGAGGCCATAAAGATCAAGTTTGAACTTGTAGGGTTCTTGAAAAGTTAAAGAAGTGCTCTAGTGCGTTTTGAAAGTTTTCTTGCATTATGTTGCTTGGAAATTCATCTGCATATTGTTACATGATCTCTAGAAAGTTGAGACCTCCAAGAGCACCTTTGGAAGGTTATTCAAGAGAGCCTCAAAATGAAAAAGGGAAGCTAAGCTAAAGAGGTAGCAAGACTACTAATCTTAACTTGTGTTTTATGAAACTTGGTTGTTAATGGTGCATGATTTTTGTGATAATTGAAGTGGATGATATGTGTATGAAATGTGACCTTGATAATATTGCCATATGCATTATAAAATGTTGTTTGAACATGTCACATATTGTATGATCATACACTTGTTTTAAAGTTATAATATGCACATTCACAATGTTTCCTTGATTAGCTAGTTTTGCTATTGGGATCCCCAAATCTCATTTCCCACCAACTAACCATGTAGGTGGAAGATCAAGCAAGGGTAAGGAAAGGGTTATGGATGAATGAAGATGATTCTCTTGCTTGAATGAATTTTGTATAAATATCATGAGTTGCTAAACTCTATTTTCAAGATGATGTAGTTGTAACCTCTCAACCTCTACAAGAAGTATTATGTGGATGTGTGATGATGCATGCATGAAAATGGACTAAAACTAACAAGGAATGGTAAGGGAATAATCATTCCTGTTATAGGTGGGTTAAGGAACCAAAAAGAGGCTTTGGTGAATTTTAACAAAAATTGGTTTCCAAAGTTAAAGGGTTCCAAAGGCCCTGAAAAATGAATTTATTTAACGTGAAAATTAAAAATAGCAAACGAGCTCAAAATGAGCTGGAACTTTTCAGTCAGAAACTACACCTCCTGAGCTTTAAAATGATATAAATTTTGCGAAATTTGGATGTGTATTTTGAGAGAGATGATTTTCCAAAGTTTAAGGGGAAAAACTGGAATTGACCATTTGAACAGTACATGGTTTCGGAATAAACTGATTCAAATGGGCAAGGTTTTGGGCCAATGAGTATTTTTCCCCCTATAGATTACTTAATAAGCTAAATTTAGAAATTGGAACCACTCAATTTTGATTTTTATAGAATTAATTATGATTTTTCAAAGTTGGGCCAGAAATCTGGAAAAAAATGACATGTGAACAGTAACAACGTTTTTTTTCCATTTTTTGAAAATTCAAGTTCATAATTTTGATCAATTTTTGATATATAAGGCCCAAGAGTGGTTCAAAAGTGATCTCATATGAGCAAATAGGGGAAAAATAGGAGGTTTTACACCTGCAACTTGCAACCACCCATGTTCTCTTATGCAGTTATGCATATAAGAAATCAACCTGGTAGCCAACATAAGGACTAATTTATGGTTTCTATAAATTCTCAAATCACATTAAAGAAATAAGGATAATGTATGACACCATGACCAAACTGAGAGCAGCAGAACAGTTTGATATTCCATCAAGAAAAAGAGAATCCTAGTCATCAGACTACCAATATATGCAAAGCGGATCCACTAGACACCAAACAAGCTTACAGCTATCCAAAAGTAAAACTGCAGTAAAAAATGCTCTCTTTATCCCAAAAAAAAGCCGCAAGAAAAAATCATTCCTTTATTGAAGGTTCTTGAGCAAAGCAGAGCAGCCCCTGAAAGCACAAATATTACAAGTTCCTGTGGCATTTATGGTAAAGTAGTGCAATTAGTTCCAAGTAAAAAGGCTAACGTACTTTAAGGAACTAGTTAAATAATGCATACTTAGCCGCATCCTTGGCAACCTTTTACATAATAGAGTTCTCAAACAAGGAAAGAAATCAAGAAGAAAATAACAAGACCTGAAGAACAGTCAATAATGAAGAACGTATACCCCTTGTTGTCGATTCCATGAGCTCAGGAATTGCCAAACAAATATGTTCAATACCTTTCTGGTAGTCCAGTCTTCCAATGAATCCAAACTACAAGGCTCAGCTGAAATTAATAATACGAAGAGTGAACAAGTATTTTACCAAGAGGGTACCAAATCTTACCAATGGACAATCAGGACAAGCACGAAGACCCAATTCCTTCTCCAAGGAAACTTTTCATTGGACCTGTACATGGCAGATGTGAGGTAAGATGATTTAAGTTCTTAAATCAGAGGGAAGATAAAGAGACTACATCAACATTCCCAGTAAAAGGGAAAATGATAGCTCCAAATTCTATAATCATTAAGGAAAAATAACAACTCGAAATTCAACTATAACCTGCAACATCCTTGCATATAAAGTCTGTTTACCAACCCATAAGATCATATGCTTGATGATGGGGAAGGAAAACTGTAACAACAGATCTTGTTAAAAAAACATAACAAAACCTTCATTAATGTAAATCTAACATCAATGGCAAGAGTACGAGATAAAACAATTTTCCTTTGAGCGAGAGAGTCCATGGAGGGAAGTGGAGCATAGAAGGCAGAGATTTGGCGTTGGAAAGTGGGGAGAGGGTTAGAGTGTAAGTGGGGAAAATTTTTTAGGGAAGCGCCAGTGGGGAAAATTTTTGGCGAGGCACAAATTCTTTTCTATTTTGCCATTTTGAGAAAGGATAAAAAATGAACGAAGGAAAGAATGAAAAAAATATATATAGTTACCTGTGGAGCTCTAGTCCTCTACCTGTGGAGCTCTTTGATCTCTCTCGAGCTAGTTCTAGGGTTCAAAAAGAGCAGGGAATGGGGATGTATGATTCGTGTGGTGCCCCCCTTGCTGGAGGCGTGGAGCTAGTTTTAAGGTTCAAAAGGGGAGGGAAGAATGAAACTGAGAAGAATCACAGCGGGATAGGAAAAAAGATGAAAAGGGAAGGGGTTTTAAATTTTTTTAAACAAATTTTGTTAAAAAAATTACGTAAAAAATTATCTGCGGATTTCAAATCCGCAGGTAAATTATATGCGGCTTTAGAATCCATAAGTATTTTTCCTGCAGATTTTTTCCGCAGAAAAATCTGCAGGTATTTCATTATTTTTACTAGGATCAGATTCATCTTCATCAGCCAAAGGAATCTTCAAGTTCCCATTATAAACATAATAATATATACTGTTTGCTACACAAGATTGAGTGAAAAAAGAAGCTCCCATAATCCCAAACTTCTGGGCAATGTCAAGAGCCCAAGGCAACATCGAATCATGCACAACATAATCTACTGAATCCCCAGGACCAAAGAGCTTCCGTAAGAATTCTTTGAGAGCCTTCGGCCCTATGTCCCAGAAATGATCGATATAGGATTCGTCGTTCTCTACTACTGCGATCCCTCCGTCGTCTGTAGCCGCCGGAGGTGCTCTCGAGGGCTATGGAGGTTGTTGAAGCATAGGGTTTACATGACCTTGAAATGGAAACACTAGAACCAAGCAATGTCATGGTCTTCTTCTTCAGCTTTCTTCTCTTCTTCCTTTATTTCTACTTCTTCGCTTGCTATAGCCTGATCTCTATCACTTTGTCTGTGTATCTGTAACATGTGGTTCATTTTTATAATTACTTTCCTACCATTATTCTGTGCATAATTTGTTTGTTTGCCTGTTATCTATTCACGAGAAAGAAATGAGACAATAAGAGGGTTAAGAGATCAGTTCTGAAAGAAAATGCATGCATGCCGAGGAGACCATCTAGGCCAAAATAAAAACACAATGTTATTGTTTTTCCCATAAAAAGAATGTATGAAACAATCTAGTTTTGAATGGTGTAAAAATATATATCACTACTAAAAAAACGGTATTTAGCAGCGGTTAATCAGTAGCGGTTAAAAAACAGCTACTAAATTATGAACTTTGCAGCAGTTTATGGTTAAACCACTGCAAATATGTAGCTAAAATCTAGGGCTGAATTTTGTAGTGGTTCTAAGAAAACTTGCAGCGGTTTTACTAAATAAAAACCGCTGCAAAATCGAAACGTCGTCATTTGCAGCGGTTATGGTAGCGGTTAGACAAACCGCTACTAAATAGTGAGATTTCCCAGGTATTTTGCAGCGGTTAGGGTAGCGGTTTTCACAAAAACCGCTGCTAATTTGTAGCGGTTGTTTAAA
>JANTPZ010149427.1:0-17927 GCA_025593235.1 Vachellia pachyceras
CGTTAACATTATAACATAAATGTCATGTCAAACTAATATTAGTTTTTATTCTTACAATCAAAATATATTCAAACTTTTTCTGTAAGGATCATTTCTGAAATTTTTTTTCTTAAGAAATATTCTTTAAAATTGAAATTAAGTTTTTTTTTATTTTGCAACATGGAGGATGGCCCTGGGGGGTGTGTCTCTGTCGGCGCCCCCCTTCACTCCCTCCCTCTATATTGATCCAGTTTCGATCCTCATCCCACGAAGAGCGTACCGTCCTCATCCATCCACGAAGCGCACCATTTGGGTGGAGGGAGAGGGAGAAACATTGGAGGTGCTGAATCTGTCGACAAATGAACATCAAGACTCACGATGTGGCAAGATATTAATGGGATTCCACATGGAAATTAATACTTCTGTTTATAAAATAATTTAGCAATTTAATACTTTTGTATTAACCCATCTGTTGGGATATGGGCCACCCTTGATGGATTAGGCCCAAGTCCATGGGCTAGGTCAAATACGTAAACCTAAACCCTAGTGGGAAGATATAAGAGGGGGCAAGTGGCTCCCAAAGGAAAAAAAAATTAACGCTCAGAGAAAACAAGTTTTCTCCCTTCCCTTTTCTCTCAGAGAGAATCCTCTCATCTCTTCTCCTCTCGCCTTCGGTGCTTTTGCTGTGTCTCATATTCGGATCCATACTTGTGATCCGTATTCCGCTTGGGTATCTGCAGATTCATAATTCGGCATCTCCAGGTACGCCCGAAATCCTACACCATCTTTAGCAAAGAGTGATTTTTTTTAAAGATTAAAAAAGTAATTAACTGATTTTATTTATTATTTTTCTCTAAATTAATGTGATTGACTTATAAACCGATATATAATATGATAGGAAATACGTCATGAGTAAGTAATTTATTTAGATGTTTTAAATATTAAAAAATTAAGTTAGTATTAATTAATGAATCAATAGTTGTATTTGCTAAATATTAGATTTATTTGTAACAATGTTTGCAAAAGTCAAACATACGTTCAACAGAAATGCACTGAAACCGGACCTGGGGGATCATTATGATTTAACGCATCAAAATTTTTTATCATAAAAAATTGGAACACATTTTGTTTATTAAGGAAACTTTGTGCAATTAAAGACAATAATGAGCTCGTTTAGAAATACGGTAGATAAATACTTTTGCGTAAATCGATATAAATATGTGGAGGAGATTATCTCGCTTTTAAGGAAAACATTGTTGATCGTATGTTTGACTTTTGCAAACGTTGTTACAAACAAGTCTAATATTTAGCAAATATAACTATTGATTCATTAATTAATACTAACTTAATTTTTTAATATTAAAAACATCTAAACGTATTTCCTATCCTATTATATATCGAATTATAAGTTAATCACATTAATTTAGAGAAAAATAGAAAATAAAATCAGTTAATTACTTTTTTAATCTTTAAAAAAATCACTCTTTACTAAAGATAGGTTAATACAGAAGTATTAAATTGCTAAATTATTTTATAAACAGAAGTATTAATTTCCATATGGAATGAGCGTCCACATTATCAACCATTGATATCTTGCCACGTAGTGAGTTTTGATGTTCATTTGTCGACAGATTCAGCACCTCCAATGTTTCTCCCTCCCCCTCCCCCTCCCCCAAACCGTGCGCTTCGTGGATGGATGAGGACGGTACGCTCTTCGTGGGATGAGGACCGAAACTGGATCCGTGAAAGCTGGATCCGTGAAAGCTCGACAAGAAAGCAAAGCTTCTTTCTATCTCTCATAATTGCATTTCCTATCCTCTGCTTCTCTTCTCGTATCTCTGAGCTTCAAGAAATGGCTGGAAATGGTGAGACCCAATCCTTCTCTGTATCATTCTTTTATGTTCTTGTACATGTCTTTGAGCGCCTTCTAAACGTTTGACTATTTTTCGGTGTGTATTGCAAATTTGTCCTGCTTCAGATTCGCTCGTCGAATTTCTTGTGTATGCAGTCGAAGCTGCTTGGGAAGCTGGTGAGGTCAGTTGATTTGTCGGTTCGTTTTCTTTCTTTTTTTTCCTCATTCGGTATTAGTTTAAATTTATGGTAACTGAGCGAATTTCCAGATTATTCGAAAAGGATTCTCCCAGACAAAAAATTTGGAGCACAAAGGGCAGGTTTGCATTGAAATTTCATTTTCATTCTCTTGGTCCGTTTCTTTTGGTACAGATGGTAGCCTTTAAGGTGTAAGATTAACTTTAGTGATTACATTTTAGAAACAATGAGAAAAACTGGTACGGCGTTTCAGGCGAGTTTTATGTAACCGCTAATGATTGTGACGAGAAATTATTGCCATTAATGGTATAATTGCAAGAATTGAAAGTTTGGTTGAATATAAGGTTATTGCCATTAATGGTATAATTGCAGGAGATGATGGGCAAAAAGGTAAAACGCACACATGCTTTCAAGAATCCTGTAAGTGACTTTGTTTGAAAAAAGAAGTTTCAACCAAATACTGTGGCCTACTCAGGGCTAAAGTAGAATGCACTTCCATTAGCTCATATGCAGAAAAGCGGGTGAACTTAAAGAGGGAAAAAATAATTGTAGTATCATTGAATGTGTTATGCAGGTGAATATGAATTGTAGCACACATTTCAATGTTCTCTGAAGATGTCAAAACCTGTTTAGCGTGAGTACTTCTCCAATTAGGATTAGGAAACATGGCCCCTCATGTAGCCCTTTGGTTTTGAGCAGTGAAACTTGTCGAATCTTAACCTTATGATGAAGTGTATATTAAATGGTTTCAAGAGTTATTGACCACTTGGTTTAGAGGCTCTAATACTATGCAAGCCACAAATTCATCCCATCCCTTAAGGTTAATCTGTTGGGAAAATTCTCAGACATATATTTTGTTATGAAAGATGTAACAATCTTGCATGTAGCACGCATGGATGCTTCCTGTGAATTATCTTATCCTTATCCTCTATGGAGTCTGGAGAGACTTTATTAATGTCTAGCTAATTGGAAGAAATTGGTTCATTAACTATCATGCATAACAATAGTTGACCGAGGCAAAACAAACTCAAAAACATTCAATGTGGGATGTGTTTGTTGAAGATAAGTTAATGACGGGTGTAGTCTTTTTCTCTCCCAATGGAAAAGATAGTTCAGGTGGTCAGTAGGAAGTAACCCATGGTCATAATTGGTGTATAAACATGAAACTGATTGTGTTATAATGCGCAGGTTATAACCATAAGTTTTCATTTATCGTATACTTTTGTTATGAAGTACAGGTTGATTTAGTCACAGAAACTGGTAAAGCATGTGAAGGCCTCATCTTTAATCATCTCAGGAAGCGTTATCCCACTCATAAGGTTGATTGTGTTCTTTTAAATAAGTTTTCCATTCAAAAATTTAGTTTATGATATATGGCCTATTTCTTTGATTTTTATGTAAGCACTCCCTTATGGTCGTTTTACTGATATGTTCTTCCTCCTAGTTCATTGGGAAAGAGACTACTGCTGCTCTAGGTGCTACAGAACTTACTGATGAACATACATGGATTGTTAATCCCTTGGATGGAACTATTAACTTCGAGCATGGGTAAAGATTTTCTTATGTTTCATTTGATGAATTAACGTTTCCATAAATGACTATTTTTGCTACTTGCAGGTTGCCCTTTGTTTGTGTCTCCATTGGTTTAACAATTCAAAAAGTTCCTACTGTCGGTGTTGTTTACAAGCCAATACTTCATGAGGTTAGAAGCCTTTCATTTATTGATCTTTTTGACTCTGAAGTCCCTTAAATTCCTAAAATTTAAAACATAGAGGAGCAATTGAATGTTGAACATACTCCTGCACTTGATGGTTCTATTGTTTTGTTCTTGGGCTGTTCAAATAATTTCCTCATAATGAAAACTGGGCAACTATGAATATTCTGGGGAAAAAGTAATCAAGTGATCCTAATTTTCAGTGGCCTTGATGTGAACAAAATGGCCCACGAGGCCATGATCCGTTGGAGCCAAGGGAGAGCGATTTTAGTTCATAGCATGAGAATCTAAGTTGACGTTTTCATTTTTGTTTCTATATGTAGCTTTTCACTGCCATTCATGGAAGAGGTGCTTTTTTGAATGGAAACCCTATAGAAGGTTTGCTTTTCATTATTTTTCTTTTCTCTGTTAGGGCTCATTGACAATGAATTGCTTCATCTGTATGTGTTTTAATTGTTGCAGTATCATCGCGAACTGAACTAATTAGATCTCTTCTTGCGGCTGAGGTATGTTAAATTTACCATACTTGATATGGATTCTTCCTTCCCTCTCATACATATTGCTTTTTTGATGAACTTTTCTTGAGGTGGCATCTTAGGGTAGGGTGGTTTATATGATCTTATTTTCTTTCTCTATTGTCTCTGTTGAAAAACATTTAATTGAAACAACAGTTAACTTCAAAATATAAATGATGAATGACTATGGAAGTTAGACACAGTGCTTTACCAATAAGTCAAGACACTTGTGATACAGTCAGTAAGAAGTATGGCAGAGTTCTACTCTCTACGGTTCAAAATATAAGGTCAAAATAACTAAATTAAGTTATTATAAAAGTTGGTTAAGATTGGTTAAAGACAAAAAATATATAAAAAAATGCAACTCATTTACTAAAACACCCTTATTTTTAGAGATGGTGAGTGGGAGAGAACTAGTGGAAAAAGTGATGAGAGAAAATGAGTGTAAAAAAGAGATGAGAGAAACACATATTAATTAGGGGCAAAATTGGAAAAAACTCATTAAATGATGAAACAAGTCCAAACTTCACCTTATATAAAAACCAGACCCCTTTACAATTTTCACCAATTTTCTTATTATTTTATGTATGTCATGACTATCCTAATCTCTTATGGGCGTGATCCTTAAAATACCTTGAAGGTCCTTGTCGAGCCTGTTTCCATCGGGCTAACTGTTTGCTTCCACAGATGTATCAAACCTCAGTAGCTAATGTGTGTTTCTGTTTTCTTGCTGACAGAATGTTGTATATATTATCTTTAGCACATCAATAATTATATCATGAAGTCGTGACAACCATCGCTTTACACTTTATACCACTATGTCACTTCTAAATTTTCAAGTACTATCAAAATTTTTGCACTACAAATGTCAGATTACAAGTCTTCCATAAGCCAGTAGATTTGTTGGACCTCTTGTCATTTCTTGTGTAGTGGTAGGCTAACCTGAAAGTCCTCGTTTCCATAATTTCAAGAGAAAAAGATTCCTCAGAATTCATGATGTATACGTATTTCAAGCATTATTTTTTGTGCTGTGAACATTTTGTTTGAAATTTCTATCCTCCTCATTCTCAAAAATATTAGGGTTCCCCCTGTTTAAATGATCAAATATCAGGTACATTATATGATAATGATTCATGCACAAATTAGGATAGGCAAAGGCTGAGATGTACTCTTTTTCTTGCTATATACTGCTCAGATTTTGGGAGTCCTAAGCTCATCTCCTGTTTATGGATTTGATATCTTTCCTAAGCAGAGCAACCCTAAAAGCCATTTGTTGATCAAGAAATAACTGTATCGGTGAAAAAATTATTAGAATATATGATGGAGACTTGATAATGTGGAATCTCAAGTCCCACGTTGAGTATAATGGGATGCTCAATGGGGTATTTAAGTGGGTTGGTTTTCCCATATCAATAGCTAGCTTTTGAGGTAGGTTTCCCCCGTCTCACGTAGGTACCCATCAATTGGTATTAGAGCTTGGTTAACGACTTCTTCGAAGAGGGCTATCATGAAGGGTTTTGACCAGTAAAAGGCTGAATGAAGTGCTGTGGAGTGTAGCTGTTGAGATGTCGGCTTTCAATGGAAGGCCAACTGATGAAGACTTGCTTGTATGTGATATCAAGTCTCACATTGAGTAGAATATGGTGCTCAATGGGGTATTTAAATAGGTTGATTTTCCCACCTCAATAGTTAGCTTTTAGGTTAGGGTTTCTTATGCCATTTAGGTACCCATCAGGAATATTATTCTTTGAATAAATGTTATGTTCCACATGTCATCTTTTAAGTTGTTTTCTTAAGAAGATACTGACTTAATTATATGATTTTTTAGTAGAACAAGAATTGTAACTTCTTTAATTGTACTTCCATGGAGTGCACACTTGTTCAATTTTTCCTGGCAAACTATGGACAGATTCTACTGGCTACTAAATAGACATAATTTCTGGAATAGTACCTTGAGTTTCAATGATCTAAAGATGCATTCACCCTAAATATAGATATGTCGTGTTTGCTTTTGAATGTGTTGCCATATATGATAACATTGCAAACTGATCAGGTTTTTTCTTTCTGAGAGAGCAGGTTGGAACAAACCGTGACAAAGAAACAATAGATGTCTTCGGAAACATGATTAATGCCTTACTTTTAAAGGTAAAAGTAGGAGTTTGGAAAAGAATCTACTGGAATTTAGTGAAATGATTGACCGCCACTTAGTCATGTGATCTATGTAGTCGATCTCACCTAGTGGGGCACAGGTTCTGTTGTTGTTATTGATTGACTGCCATCACAATGATTTTTCTTTAATTAGGCGAGATCCCTGCTGATGGTTGGCTCGCGCGCCATAGACCTTTGTGGAGTCGCATGTGGAAGGCTGGATGCCAGCTTTGAAATTGGCTTCGGTGGTCCTTGGTATGAGTCTTACCTCCAGCATAAACCCTGAGGATTGTGGTATCGTAATTTGTGGTTAACATGATTTCTTCCTTTCACAAGGGATATGGCAGGGGCTGCTGTCATTGTTAGAGAAGCTGGGGGAGAAGTGTTTGATCCGTAAGTGACTTGTCCAAATATCCCTTTCTTAGCTATGGAGTTTATGGTGAAGCTAAACACATTTTCATGTGCACTTATTGGAGTTTTAGGAACGGCTCACACTGTTCATAACTCTTTAATAGTTTAATTTGCTATATTTTACTCCCTCCGGTCCTAATTAATTGAGAGATTTGTTTTGATACTAAATGTATGACTTTAATTCACTTTGACTCTCAAATTTATGAAATTTTTCCCAAACTATCCTTAATGATTGCATACATGCATATATTAAATGGAGTTTCCATCAATTGGGCTAATGATTAAAGAGGGTATTTTTAAGAAACTAACGTACATTTCTTAGAAATAACTAGTTTAATTAATTTTTTTAATATTTATAAATTAACCATCTATCTCTCATAGTTAGGACATGAGGGAGTACATATATATCTGGTATATTGATTGCTTATGGAAATGATTTTGTGGGTTGTTTTTTCTTTTCCCATTTTCTCTTTGAATTGTTAGAATGGACAACTATTGAGAGAGATCACCATCTACCACAGCTATGGAAATTCCTGGAAGGTTCTTTCTCATAAAAATTTGATTTTCTGGTGCAACAGGTCTGGTAAAGATTTTGACTTGACATCTCAGCGAGTAGCAGCTTCAAACCCTTTCCTGAAGGATGCATTTGTTGAGATTCTACGTCAAACCGGGTGTTAGTTAGCTGGTTGAAACTGACCGTTAATGATTGGGGAGTGGAAATGGCCATACAACAACTCGGTCTATGTTAGATCAATTTCCTTTTACAAAAATGCTTTGAAGTGGGAAAACTTAGATTCTTTTTCTCCAACTCTCTTTACAGGGGCACATAAATAATTAGTATATCCGTATTCTTTGATGAGTTTTGCTTGGTTGGTGATATTTAAGAATCTATAACCTAAAATATTGTCAATTAAGAATTTTGAAATTTAAAGGTTTTGATTAGAAGAATAAAATTATTGGTTTTTTAATATTGATGTCAATATGTCAATAAATTCATAAAATAAAATTAAATCATACATATTTGTCCCATGAATATCTTGACATCAAAATTTACGCGATTTAACAATGATGATATCCCATGGTGGTTTCTCACCTAATCCCTTAACAAGTTTGAGGGGTTTGATTCTTTACTTGGGCATAGAAAAACATATGTGGTTAGTCACTTTACCCTTAATTGAAAGATCCGGTGGCTTATGATTAGTTTAGGATCATTGATGTGCTTGAAAGATGGTTTTCCTTAGAATACCGAATGCTCTAAGGAAAAAAACTACACTATTTGCGCAAATTCTGGAAAAAATTAAGGGAAAATTATCAGGGTGGAAGTAAAGTCCTTGAATATGGAAGGAAGAATTAATTTGATTAGATCTATGTTGTTTGCTCTAGGCTATACAAATAGTGTTGCTGCTGAAGCGATTAATCCATGAAGTGGAAAAGAGGAGCTGAAATTTCTTGTGGTGGGAAACGATGAATGGGTGGTGAATGAAATTTTACATGCTTAAATTGAAAATAATGAATTGAGGACATGGTTCCTTTGATTTCTTTTTCTTTTTTTTTTTTTTGCCGATTGGTTCCTTTGATTTCATTGGATGGGAATGTCCAAGGAATTATTTATGGAAAATAGTTCCAAAATAAGTCCATAAATGCTTTTCAGTGAAAAGAAAAATTACCATGGTAAAAAGGTAATGGAAAAATGGTAATATGTGACATTACCAATGGTAAAGGAGGAAGGATAAAAGTAATCTCAAAGGAAAAATAGGTAGAGCAAGATGGACGGCCATGATTGGTTCTTTTAAAATGTAAGTTAATGATTAAAGTTGACTCGTTAAAACTTTTTAGTCATCAAAAAGCAGTATGTGGGGTCAAGATAGTCAAAAAAGGTGGGATATGTGGCTAAGTCTAGAGAAGTAAAGGCAGATGAATTACAGAAAAGGAAGTTACACCAAAGTATTAAAATGATAATTTATTGAGGAGGTGATTATTACATTATAAAAAGCCAATCAAAGACCTCCTAAGGCATGAGAGAGAGAGAGAGAGAGATCTAGAGAGAAGGGAGAGCTCAAAAGAAAGAGGAAGAGCTCTGGAAGGCATCTAGGTAAGTTCAAGGTGAAAATCTTTTGTTTCTCTTCGAATTCTTTATGTAAGACCTCTTCTAATCTCTTGAAATCCTTGGTTTCATGTGTAGCAAAAAGAAATTCAAGAAAAGAGAAGATTGAAGTTCATTTTCTTAGAAAGCAAGAACAAGGAAGGTAAATGCAATAATTCTTATCTATCTACTAATTTGTGAAGCTGGTTGGTGGTGGTTGTTGTTTATTGGTTGTTTTTGCTTGGTTGTGGGGTTTGGGATGCGTGAACTCTAAAGGAAGGTGCTGCCCAAATTGTGTTTGATCATGGAAAATGTAACACCTTCCTTAGCATGCTTTACTTTATATTAGAGATTGATTATGAACCACTTTATGATCATTCAATGCTTAAAATTAGCTAACCAAGTGAAATCTTTAAAACTTTGGAAAATTACTGTTCATTGTTACCGTTCACTTGGTAATTCCAAATTTTTTGTCACCTTTGAAAAATCATAACTAAATCTAGAAAAATTAAAATCAAGTGGTTTAAGTATCCAAATAAAGCTTATGAAATCCTCTACAGGGGAAAATATCTCCGTGACAATTTCTTGATCAATTAATACAGTTTATTATATGAAGAAACGCTATTCATTTGGTCATTTTTCCATTTTTCAGCCTTTTCCCTCAACTTTGGAAAATTATAACTTTTTATATACACATACAAATTTACTAAAATTTAGCTCATTTTAAGCTTGGAATGTGTAGTATTTAATTGAAAAATCTCATGTTATTTGGACTTCGTTTGCTATTTTTTTACAATTTTTCACTGATACCTCAACTTTGTTCTTTGATAAGGGCTTTGAACCCTTTTTAGCTTCTTTTGAATGCTTTTATTCTTCCCCTTTATGCATCTAATTAATTTGTATAATAGTTTAGCATGCTTAGTCTATCTACTTAGCACATACATCATGCTTCATAGTGTAGGAGTTTAAGCTACAATAATCCAAAAGTTCATATAATCAACTTATACAAATTTCCCTTTAGATTGCCATTTAACTTTAACCTTACCTTGACTCTCTTCCTTTTCCTTTTCTCTTGAACTTGGCCCTAAAAGGTGTTACTATGGGAGGATGAGGTTCATAGAATCTCAATAGCAAATAACTCTAACTAACACATTAACATACATAATCTTAATTGTGCAATAAATAAAAAGCCATGGAAACTACACATGCAACACTAACCTCATCCTTTTACATGATCACTTTGCCAAAGCATATCTTTATCATCATCAAACAAGGAAAATGCATAATTAACAATTAATAAAGTTAGAGAATTTGCTACCTTATTTGTTTAGCCTCCCTTAATCTTTAATGGTTTCCTTCTTGCACTTTGGAACTTTCCTCTTAACTATTCAAACTGCTACACATAATATAATGCATTTGACATTAACAACAAGCCATAAAATTTGCATTATAATACTTAAAACTTCTCTAAGCTTCTCTTGAACTTTAAGGGTCTTAAAGCCCTTAACTTTGCTAAAATTGTTTCTAATGCTTTCAAAGTCCTTTTCTCACTTGTATCATATACAATTTTGCCTTCTGAACACAATGGAAGCATAAAAAATATCAAAATCCAACTCCTTCCCACTATCTGCATTTGAATGAAAATCTCAATAAGAGGGAAAATGTGATTTTTCAAATTCCAGCTTTCTATACATACATAATCTCATTCATAAACCATTTTCCCATGATTATTTTACTCAAAACATTACTTTCCTTTCAAATGGAAAATTGGACAGCACCTCTCCTAGGGTTCTTGATTTCCCAAAATTTCAAATACAACAACAATAACAACAAATTATGCACCAATCAACTCCTTATCTTGCATAGAGTTGTTTGGTACCAATTATTTGATCTAAATCCATCTCTTTCTAATTTTCTCTCACTAAAACCTAACATTCCAGCAGCCCAAGATCAAGCATAATCTAAGAAACTAAATCGATAGAAGTGAAGAGGAAGTTCCAAGGAGTAAGAATATGTGAAAGTTTTTATTAAAACTCAACTTTACCTTGGATTTTTAAGGCATTTTCTCTTCTTTAATGGCTACTCCTCTTCACACCTCTCTTCTCTCTAGTTGCAGCTGGAGAAGCACGAAAATAATGGGTTGGAATGGTGTAGAAAAACTGATTTGAAGTTAAGACAAGTTGATCCAATGGTTGAGATGTAATCTTGCATTTAACTCATGATCTAAGGGTGGAGATTTTGGCAGCACAAAAGTCCCTTTTTCTGCCCTTTTAATCAGCACTTATGGCCTGAAAATAGGAGGGAAAAATCTGTTGACATGTGACAAATTTAGGTTTTGACAAGTGCCCCTTAATCATGTACAACTTAGACTGATAAAGTAACTTTGTTCTAATAAATTCTACCACTTGTTTAAGATATTTATTTCTCCTTTTTTCTTCTCAATTAAGACTATATAACAAGCGGCAAAACACATTTATGACACTCTTACTTTTGGAAACTTTATGCTTCCATAAAGTTACTTTATGCTTTTGAACATACGTTTAGGCGATTTTCTTATCACTAACTTGATTCGAGGTCACCAAAAATTCCTAAAATTCTTCTTGATACTCTCACACTTTTTCTTTCCTCAAATGGCTTCCCGAAATGTCTATAATTAATTTTTGAAGAAAACCCTCAGGGTTTTTCTAGGCCTTTTCTCTCTGATCTTGGAAATTGTTTCTCATTTTCTCTTGTAAACAATTTTATAAAATACTTGCTGGTAGTTAACCTAAAATGAGCCTCACTTGCTGATCAGTTAATTTTTCTCTATCAAATGATACCCTAAAAATTTTTCTGATATTTTGGTCAAACTTTGACTAAAGTGCCCTTGGACTTTTTTGTAATTACCAAAATACCCTTGACCTTTTCTCGAAATGACCATTTAATCCCTTTTTTTCTCAAAATGACCATTATGTCCCTATCTTTTAAAAAATGACCATTTTGCCCTTACATTTTCTTTATTGGTAAAATGGCAACTCTGGATTTCTTTTCATCTCTTTTTACTTTTTGTCCCTTTTACTGATCTTTAGCCCTTTGTTTTGCATTCCTTTCTAGTCTCTGAAATTTGGGATATTACAACCACCCTCTATGATCTGAATTATGGAAGAAGATAGCAGACAGGCACATCAAGAAACAAATACCAGGTTAGGAATATGTTGATGGAATGACAACTTTAATGCTAGTGTTTTTTTAATCTTCTTCAGGAATAGGTATGATGAATTGTTTAGAATAGACTACTATTTTTTTGGTAAGATGTGTGCTACCTTGTAACCATAGGATTTATTGAGTGGGTTCTCTTTACATTGGCCTTAGCTATTGGTGTTTGTAAGACTTATTTTTTAATATTAATAAAATGGACTTTGTTTTGCTAAAAAAAACTCAAGCGATAACAAAAGATTGTCAATACTCGAGTGTGTTGCACCTGAGCTTGAGTATTGAAGATAATCTTCAATACTTTCTTTTGAACTTGATTCTTAAAAGTTTTCAAGTATTAAAGTATAATACTCTCAGTGAACCCTCGAGTTACACTAAAGTTTTCTAAAACTCAAGTTATGAATTCAAAACTCGAGCACAGCTTCATAAATTTGAAATTCTTATCAGTTTACTTCTCTCAACACTCATGTAATGAGAATAAATACTTGAGTAATGCTTTCTCCTAACACATATCAGACTAACAACAGACATTACTTTTTGCCGAATCTTTCCTTATTTACACAACCATATTTTAAATGACAACTACTCTTATAAATGCATTGTGGTTTGACTTATTAAGAGGGAATGGGCATTACTGATATTGTCTTTAGCGCAGCCTAACCTTCGTTATCGCAGAATTTCAATGACTACATTTTCAGGCAAAGCCTCATAAGCATTAATTACCTACCGTCTTTTAACATAACTAAGAGTAACAGAGACTTAACTGTTTCTAACGGCTAATTAATGCATTTGTTTATAAATGGAAGAGCATTCAAGGTGGAAGAAAGAAGAGACTTTGAGCAATTACTTGACATATTAATACGCTTACCAACCTCTATGTAAATCACCATTACTATCATTAGTGCTTCAGTGTTTATACATTCACTTTGTAAGAGAGTACATATATAGGCATTCATACTTGTAAACTTGTGAGAAACTCAAGATTGGGATCTTAAGTCTGTTAGGCTGAGATTGATCGAAAAATAGAGAGTGTGAATTTCTATTTTAGTGAAAATTGTAAGGGGGAGTGAGTTCCTCGTTGTAAATGCTTGAAGAGCCTGTTGCTATTGAAGTTAGTGGATTGAGAAATCTCAGAGGAGCTATAAGGACTAGATGTAGGTTAGGAGGACCGAACTGGGATAAATCTATCGTGTTTATCTTCTATTCTATGCTTTGTGATTTTGTTTCATTTTTGCTTTAAAACAAAAAAATTTATTTGTAATCAATTCACCCTTCTCTTGCTCAAATCCTATTCTAATATTTGGTATCAGAATAGGTTTTTTGTGTAAAGGACTTAACAGTCTCAAGAGTGATCATGGCAGTATTTGGCGAACACATTATACAAGACCACTTGCTTTCAACAGCTAAAGATTCTCCTTATAAAAATCAAATTTCAAAACATTATTCTAGCTACTGACTTGGATTTGTGGGATTTTTTGAAGTAGGTAATTATATTTTGATGAAGAAGGACAAAGATCAACTGGTTCTGAAAACTCAGGTTTAGTTTGATGATAATGACAAAAGGAAGATGCTCCTCAATAGAAAGGTGGTTCTAGTGTTGTAGGCTACTTTAAATGAAGATGATTTCT
The DNA here is from genome assembly GCA_025593235.1 of Vachellia pachyceras. NCBI lineage: Eukaryota > Viridiplantae > Streptophyta > Magnoliopsida > Fabales > Fabaceae > Vachellia > Vachellia pachyceras. The sequence continues at coordinate 13,720 of JANTPZ010149427.1, forward strand.
TTAGGATTTGCATTCTTCCCTTTGCCAAGCATATGTGGGAAGGTTTGGAGATTGCCTACAAAGGAACGGATGGTGTAGAGGAAAGTAGAGTAAATACTCTAACCACGGAGTATGATTTACTAAGGATGAAAGAAGAGAAAGCAATTGCAAAATTCCAAATGCGTCACACACCTAATAAATAAGCTTGCGGCTCTTAGCATAACATACGATCAACGTTCCCAAATGAGAAAATCCTCAATGTATTATTTAACAAATAGGAAGCGAAAGCGACGACCATTGAAGAATCTTGGGGAGAATCAACGACTTCCTTAACTGCATTATGTAGAAGCCTTGCTGAATATGAAAGTAATCAAAAGTTTAAGAAGGAGCTATCAAATATTGAAGAAAAGAAGAAGAAAGGGCTTACATTGAAAACTGTTAAAGAACAAGAGAAGGAACACAAAACAAGGATGAAGAAGATGAAGTAGAAGATGAAGAACTTGCAATGGTGGTTTAGAAATTCTGGAAAATATATCAGAGAGATAAAAACTCCGGAAGACCACAAAGAGGAAGATCAAGAAAGATCATCTGCTATGAGTGCAATAAGCCAGGTTATTTCAGAGTGGACTGTCAACAAATAGCCACACAAAACAAGGAAAATGAGAAGAAGAAACCGAAGTTCTTCAAAAAGAAGAAGGCATATATGTCTGGCATATAGGGAGATAGCTCTTATGATTAGGAAGGTGAAGCTGAGGAAGAAGCCAATATTTGCCTTGTTGCTCTAGAAGAAGAATCAGAGACAAAGGGTAACTCTTGATGAACCAACTGATGATGAATTACGTATTGAATATGATGAAATGCATTTTGAATTATTAAAATTTTCAAAAGAATTCACTTTTCTTAGAAAGAAAGTAAAAGAGCTTGAAAAATCGATGGTTGTTCATGAGGGTTCAAAGTACTCTGTTTTGAAAAATGAAAATGAATGATTAAAAAAACTCTTGAAAAGTTTACAGAAGGAAGTGAAATGCTTCAAAGTTTACTAAAGAGACAGAGGGTTACAAATGACAGAAGTGGCATAGGATATAGCCCTTCAAAAGATTTTAAAAAGGGTCAGAAAAGAAATAGTGATAGAAGCTACCTTAACTATTTTCAAAAATCTGTTCATGCCTCTGAACTATTTGTTTTTTGTAACTATTGCAATAGGAAGGGTCACCGCATTACTTCTTGTTATTTCAATAAGAGAAAGACATTGGGAACATATAAATGGGTACTAAAAGGTTCGTATGAACCAAAAACAATATATGCTAACCCAAGAGGACCCAAGAAAATTTGGGTACCTAAAGTTAAAAAATGATTGTGATGCAGGTATATCTCAGAGTATCTAAATCAAAAAAGTGTTATATTAATAATAGATGCTCTAGACACAAGATGGGTGATAGAAGTAAATTTGTTAGCCTAAAAGCTAAAGAAGGAGGGAAAGTAAGCTTTGGAGGAAATCAATATGGAAGAATAGTTGGAATTAGAGAAGTAAGCAATGCAAATGGAGCACCAGTCAAAGATGTCTATCACATGGAAGGATTATGCTATAATCTTCTGAGTGTGAGTCAAAGTACTGTTAAAGACAATTGAGTGATATTTGATTCTCAAGAATATTTCATCGTTAACAAGAATGACTTCCCAATCAACAAAGAGAAGCTGAACATTCAACTCCAAGATCCACGGGATGAACAAATCATAGGGGAGAATTTGATAATGGAGACTTTGTAACATATCGTGAGAATGAAGGAATCGACCACAACTTCTCAACTCCAAGGACCCCGCAACAAAACGGAGTGGTGAAATGAAAGAACAGAGTTCTTGCAGACATGGCACAAGCTATGATGATGGAGAATAAGGTTTCTCAGGTATTCTAGGCAAATGCACTTAGTACAACATGTTACATATCCAACAGAGCGTATATCAGAACATCACTAAGAAAGACTTTATACAAGCTGTTCAAAGGATGTAAGCTAAACCTATCACATCTGCATGTATTCGGGAGCAAGTGCTTATCCACAACAACGGAAAGTATAACCTTAGTAAAGTCAATCCTAAATTTGATGAAGGTTTATTTCTTGGTTACTCTAATAGAAGTAAAGCATTTAGAGTTTTCAACAAACATACCTGTGTATTTGAAGAGTCTGTACATGTAGTTTTTGTTGAAATAGAACCTCTAACAAAACCTAATGTAGATGAAGAAGTTTCTATTTCAAAAGGTTTTGAAAGGTTAATAAGGATAGTTCAATCGATGATCAGCCATCACATGAATTTGAAAAGGATTTATCAAATGAACATCCTCAATCCCACAACTAAGAGTGTGGAAGTACATTCGTAATCACCCTCTCAATCAAGTGATAGGAGAAGTGAATGAAGGTGTACAAAAACATTCTCTTGTTTGTGCCCTCGATACTCGAGTTCTGTGACTCAAAACTCTAGTGTTGACAGATTCTGATGCTTTAAACCCATTATCACTTAAACCCTAACTCTCTTTCATACTTGAGAACTATCAAATCTTTGAGTGCCAATTGCATCTGCTCCCAAAAAATGTTAATTCCTATCATTTCACTCCATTTCATCTAAAAATTTCTCCTCATTCCCTTCGACACCGTTGGTACCCACGCTTCCATTTTTGTCAAATTTCTCCCTGTTTGATCGTCATAAGCCATAGCCCATACAAAATTCACTTCCATAAATCCTCCCAAGCATGAGAGATCATGTAATACTCCTTACTTTACTTCTTTAGCTTCATATTATACCATGAGTGAACCACTCTTAGGCCTTACATAGCTCAAATTGACCAAAGAAGTGAGTTTGAAAATTTCTTCCCGAGTTACTATTCATTTAGTTAATTTTTCATATTTATGGCCCAACTTTGAAAATTCATAACTAATTCCAAAAAAATTGAAATTGAGTAGTTCAAGTCTCTAAATGAATCTTACAACAATCCCTATAGAGAAAAATACTTATTTGTCCAGAATCATGCCCAATTGATACAATTTATTATGTGAAGTTTCACTGTTCATATGGTCATTTTTCAATTTTCCAAGTTTTTCTATTAGTTTTGGAAAATCATAACTTCTTGCATAAAAGTTCAATTCCAACAAACTTTAGTTTGTTTTAAATCTTACCATATGAACTATTTTTCCAGCAAGTTTTAGATCAATAGGGATTCATTTACTATTTTTCATCATAACACAAAATTAAGGGAAATGGAAAGGGCATTGGACCATTTAAGCATGCAACTTCATTAATTTCTTACCATTTGGCTTCCTTTCCTTTTGCATACTATTTTATCAAAATATGCACACCATACTTATATTTACATGTTATGGCTAACTTAGTAAGAAAACTAAAACAGAAGGGGCTTAAGTCATTGTTGGAAATTGTGCCCTAGGGGCCAATCATTGTACTTCACACATTATTTGTTTTAATGTATTTTCTCCATTTAATTATCATAACTTTTACATGTTTATTATGATAATTGCATCCATGGGCAAATTATGAATATTGTCCTAAATGTCCTTGGTTGGTTATCTATGTGGGAACAAAGATAAAGTAAGACCAGTATGACTTTGATGAGGTATGGAGATACGAGTCAAAGTCATAGGCACTTGTAAGAGTACAAGGTGCTGGACCGACCCGCTATGAGAAAGCTGCATGGATTAAGTCATTAACTTATCTCATATGTAATCACATCACAATGCCCTTTGACCTGAGATCATCATGGATTCCTGCATGAAAGTCACTAAGCTTTGACCAGGTGATGGTAAAGGCTATAATCGGGCTTTAGGGTTTTCATGTGGAGGAATGTGAGTGATCAAGATGGGATTTGTCCCTCACATTAGTTGAGAGATATTACTGGGCCTCTCGATGAGTGAGTCTGAGAAATGTATGGCCATATTGTAACGAAAAGGAGTTTTCGTTTCTTTGATCAGACTACTCAGGGATCGAGAAAGTAATGGTCGGGAATAGGAGGATGACGTCATCCATGCCTCATCCTTGACCGAGATATCGCGTGACAAAAGGGACGTGATGTGGTTGCATAAAAGGTTACATCGTGTTAACGATCCCCGTATGATTTGGGTAGTCGTAATGTCTTGCTAGAGACCACTTGCGACTTGTGGGCTTATGGTGAGATTAGCCCACTACCAACTTTATATGGGCCTACAGGGTCACACGCAAGAACAGCC
>JANTPZ010149429.1:0-10531 GCA_025593235.1 Vachellia pachyceras
AAGAGGCAACATGCTATTCCTATCATTCGAGAGCATGTTATTTGTGATGGGATAAATTTGAAGTATACAACTTGGATATGGCATAATGAACTTACAATGTCTTCGCTATCCAAGAAGAAGAAAGTGGTAAGTTATGATTTAAATGACAAACTTTTGTCATTTAAATCATAACTTACCACTTTCTTCTTCTTGGATAGCGAAGACATTGTAAGTTCATTATGCCATATCCAAGTTGTATACTTCAAATTTATCCCATCACAAATAACATGCTCTCGAATGATAGGAATAGCATGTTGCCTCTTGTTTAAACATTTAACATAAGGGCAATAGTAGGCACCGGTTTTGCTGGGTCCATTCTTTGAGCAAACTTAAGGAACCTCTCGCCTGCAATAAGAGCCAGAATAATGATGTAAAGAAGCCTTTATATCAGGGTGTGATAACTATACACGATTGTCAACTGTGTCAAAATTGATGAACTTAAAGGTAAGAAGAGGGTGGATGAATACCAGTTTTACAAAATTGCTTGGGTTGCTGGATAATGTGCTTCCAAAAGGTAATAAACTTCCAGCATGTTCCCATGAAGCTAAGAAAACGTTGTGTTCGATGGGACCACATATTATATAGAATTGATTACAAAGGGTAAGTGTCCCAAATGTGGCGGTTCACGACACAAATTCAAGAAGAGTTGGTGTTGATGGTGATGAGATAACTGAAGGGCCTCCTTTAAAGGTTTTGCGATATCTTCTAATAATTTCATGATTTAACTATTTCTTTTCTTATGCTATAGAAGCAAAAAACTTGAGATGGCATATTGATGAAAGGACAAGTGATAGAAGGCTTTAACACTAAGTCGACTCTCCTCAATGAAAGTTAATTGACCAATTGTATTTTGAATTTAGTAGGGAGCCAAGAAACCCTTGATTTGTACTCAATACAAATGGATCAACCCTTTTGATAACTTGAGCAGCACACATAGTGTTTGGTTGATTCTCTTTGTCATTTACAACTTGTTGCCTTGGTTGTGTATGAAACAGAAGTATACCATGATTTTCATGATGATATTTTGTCTAAAACAACCAAGAAATGGTATTGATATCTACTTGACACCTTTAATCGAGGACTTCAAGAAACTTTGGGATGAAGGTGTGGACATCTTTAATGTATATTAGCAAAAGTTTTTTAAGATACATGGGATGTTGCTCACCATGATTAATGACTTTCTTGCATATGGGAACTTGTTAGGATATGGTGTTAAAGGGCATAAAGCGTATCCTATATATGAAGAAGGAACATACTACCTCCAACTAAGCATGGAAGGAAAATGGTCTAACTTGGCCACATAAGATTTCTTAGTCGGCATGACCTTATCTAGATTAAAGAAGGATTTTAACAGTGCAAAAGAGTATGAAATGGCTCTAATACCATTACCTAAAGAACAAGTCTATCAAAAAGTAGAAAGAATCAATGTCAGCTTTGGTAAGAAGACTTCAAGTGATAAGAATATATGGAAAAAGATGTCAATCTTCTTTAATATTCCATATTCGCATAGTCTTGCAGTGAGACACGGTATAGATGTGATGCATGTTGAGAAAAAAGTTTGTGAAAGCCTTGTAAGTATGATTCTAAGTATAGGTGGAAAGTTTAAGGACATAATCAATGCCAGACGAGAATTGGCTAAGATGGGAATAAGACCACTCTTACATCCACAAGAATGAGATAATAATATTGCTTGCTCACACCCTGTGGTGAACACATTCTACAAGGGAGAGAAAGCAAGCTTCTATGAATGTCTGTATGGTATCAAGGTACCACATCGGTTGCTAAATAGCTATTTTTCATTGAAAAATTTTTATTTATTGACGGAAAATAGCCATTTAGCAACGAAAATGGCATTTTTCTAATAGTAATGGTATTCTTACATGTGGCAAAGCTAGTTTCAATGCAAGATTTGAAAATGCATGAAGTCTCACGATTGCCATGTATTAGTGCAATAACTATTACCATCGCCGTTCTATAGCATATTGAAAAATGATGTTAAAAGCACTATAATGAGACTATGCATATTTTCATTGTTATTTGCAACAAAGCAATCAACCCATATGAGTTGGACAAATTGGAAAAGGAAATTTTGTTATTCTCTCACAACTTGAAATTCACTATCCTCCATCATTTTTGACTTATGGTGCATTTAGTAGCTTTTTTGATATGGGAGATAAGATTTTATAGCCTCGTGCATTTAAGGTGGATGTACCTACTTGAATGATTCATACATATCTTAGAAGCGTATTAAAGAGTCTGTAACAGCCTGAAGCATCAATTGTTGAAAGATATGTAGCTAAAGCGGCTCTTGAGTTATGTAAACACATATCTTAAAGGCATGAAGGCAATCAGACTTCCTCAGTCATGGCATAATCAAGGTATAAGAAGGGGGACATGGGGTGTTAAGGTAAAATTTATGCCTTATGAAGTGGTGTTGTAGACACACTTGTATATCTTAAGCAACTCAAATGAAGTACTTCCATACGTGGATGCACACAAAAATATGTTGAGAAATAAGTATTTAAGGAAGAATGATATGCATATACTTAATTTCCACAACAAGAGATTTAAAGAGTGATTTAAGGAAACTATTTGGAGCGAGAGAGGTTTTTTCGATACAATAAAGAGGTTAGCTGTTGGGTCTCACTTTGAGGTTATCACTTGGGGTGGATATGTCATAAATAGATATTACTTCTATACGAAAACCTAAGATGATAAGAGTACCATGTAAAATAGTTGGGGTATAGTAGTAGCTGAAGCGTTGCATTTCCCAAGTTTGAAATATAAAAAAGCCAACATTGGCATCCATCTCATATTATGGAGTTATTGAGGAGATATGGGAAATAAACTACACCAAGTTCAAAATTCCTCTTTTCAAATGTAAGCAGATTAATAATAATGTTGTTCAAATTGATCAAGAGTTTAGATTTATCTTAGTTGATCTTAATAGGGTTGGTAATAGAGAATAGTCATTCATTTTAACAAGTAAAGTGAGACAAGTTTTTTATGTCATGGATCTAGGGGAAAAATGTTGTTCGTTGTACTAAAAGGCAAAAGACAGACAATTAGTGTGGATGATGGTGACTTAGGTTTTAACCTTGTTGAAAACCCACCTTTCACCACAAATCTACCAAAGAAAAATGATGAAAATTTAGAAGAAGACGACTACACTGTTAGATTTATCATTGTGAAGGAATTTGGAAGGATGTGTGAAATAGTGAGTAACTATATATTTTTATGTACGTTTTAGATAGTGACTAAGTACAATTACGTTTAATGATTGTGTTAGTGAGTAATTATTACTGTTTCATGTTTAAAATAGTGATTATGTTTAATTCATGTTCAAACCTCATTTTTCTAACATTGGTTGCATTTAATACATGAAAGACATTGGTCATTCAAAACTGTAGACCAATTCTTCTGCTTAGCCTAGTGATGAGCAGCTTCATACCCTTCCATAGCCCTATGATGGAGTACCCTCCTTCACATGCTCATGAGAAGCAGCCCAAGCTCGAGGGACAAAAGAGATGATCCCAAGGTGTGACTCAGATGAAGGATGTCATACTTAGAGATGCGAGCAAGATACCGTAGAAGTTGAAGATTGAGTTTGATGCTGACTTGACTCCAATGGGTGAAAATGCATTGCGGTTCATCAGCTACCTCTATCTTCTTGCATAGAATAAGATTAGCACACATCCTAATGATTGGGTAACGTGAGGAGTTAAAGGACATGATATGGGAGGACTTTTTCGTATATTCTAAATTTTACTCTTGTCATACTATTCTTTATTGATTATATTAGGTCTAACTTACTTGTATGCATGTTTGCAGCTCACATAGGATGCAAGAGATTGAAGAAGTGATAGATAAACATTTTATATCTCACATAGGGTACAAGGAACTGGAGAAGTGATTGATGAATAGCCAGTCCAAGGATCAACCATCTGTTGAGTCCAACCATAGCATTGCTCCTCTATCTATTGAACCTCTTTCTCACCAAGCAAATGGAAGGAGGCAAGGGTCAAAAAGGGTTAGTACATCACTCCAAAGGCTATTGCTTTTGCTAAACAAATTGTAAGTTTTTAATTATTTCGTTAATGAGTTTTAATGTTGTATGCAACTTTGTTTTCAAATGAATTTGTTACTTGTTTATAGGATTTACTTGAGGAGTAAGCTTCCCAAGTTCTTTCACTCCTAGTGGAAGAATATATACCTTAGCAACAACCATTGGGAACGTAGATCACCCTGGACGTGTTGGGGCTAGAAAGGCCATCAGCATCAAGAATTATTTTGGCCTGTCTTTAAGCAGCTCTCTAAGAGAGGAGCGTGATGCAAGGTTGGAAGAGGAACGACAGCAAGTTAAAGCTCAGCTGAAAAATAATTTTAAGGAAGAACACCAAGAGCTCAACAAACGCCATGTCCAGGCCCACAATGATCTCCAACTTGAATTTAGGTCGAAGCTTGATGAGTTCAAGAACAATCTCTTCAGTAGGAAACTGACATTAGAGACTCAACCTTCACAGTTGATTACAATTGAAATCAATCAAGGGTCCTTAAATTTGTTTACATTCCTACTGACTTGTTTTATTTCAATGTTGTAGGGTTCACCACTTATTACAATTGAGAAGGGCAGCAATAACATCAAAGTGTCAACTACTAACCTTGAGCTAGGACCCACTCAACAGAAGGGAATCACTTGTATCTTGTACTAGGATACAACAATCTACCACCAACAAATTCAAAAAGGTCAAGTTAAGGTGATGGTGCTGGTAGTTTGGGAAGGTCAATCAGATGCAACAATATCATTCCCTATTGAGGAGGTCGGCAGTGTAGGCCAAGCAATATGGACTTTCATTGCTTGGTCCAAAGTCTTGTAGAAGGTCCTACCACCGCCAAGAATTAGCTGCTAAAAAGGTACATGCAGACTTTGAAAGAAAAATTACTTGGCGATTCTACGAGTAGGTCATTTCCATGTGTGTGCGCGCGCTCTATGTTTTGATGCAGTCACCAAGTCCGGAGCCCCAGCTTCTTGTTGGTAATGATTTTGCACAAACATACCCTACTCTCTCCATGCTTCGAGATGTTGTCGTCCATCTTGACCATTCACTCTTATTCAAGCTGCCAGGCGGGGTTGTCAGAGATGTAGACTATGATTTACCACTAGATAGGATGGACATCATGGGGTTTCTACATATTGAGTGGCTGGACTCATCCTTCTTGAGCTTGGGATTCTATAAGTTTCAGACTTTTTCATTTTCATATTCTTTTTAATACTCATATTGATTTCTCTCACTTTTCCACTCAAGGCTCTGAATCGTAGAGTCAGACATGCTGGAATCTAATATAAGTTCAGTTTTATGTGTCTCAAATGTTAGTAAAAGATTGGATTGAATCCAAGTAAAAGAAAATCATATAATTGATACAATCGTTTACAGCAACTTGCTTGCTACCTAGCACCCTTAGTAGAAAAGTAAGTAGCTACTTAATTTTTTTTTTTGTCGAATTGAATTTGTTCTGAATGAAGATATAGTTTATATCTTGCAGTAGTCATTGGACACCTGTTGGCCCTTATTCCCCAGAGATTACCATTTATTAGTTTGATTCCCTTGGGGGACATCCAACCAATGAAACCAAGGACATCTTCAAAATGTAAGTTTAATATCTTTCCGCATTGATTTATTTGTTGTGAAGTTAATTGCATATTTTAATATATAATATTTTTTATCTGATCTAAGGGCATAAAAGCTAGAATGATGTACATAATTCAAGATGAAGAGAAGAAGCATAAAGGAAGAAGTCTTGAAAGTATTAAATGGGTCTATGATAGAGCAAGTTTACTTTTACAAGGCATTTGTTTGTTTAAAAATATTTATTTTTAATAATTGTGACAAATGTATTTTTTTCAACATCGGCATCAACCAAGAGTTGTTGAGTGTGGATGCTACGTTGTTTGATACATGCATGAGATCGTGACAACTGGAGTTAACATTGACCTTCATGAGGTAAGTGACACCAAACAAATTCAATTAAATGATAATTAGTGTTTGTTATATTGATCTCTATACATAACGTATTTCCTTCCAATTAATTTACATATATTTGAAGACCCTGCTCCATATATTCGCTAACAAATAGATGACATGGACAACCACTTGGTTGATATATTGCTTAATGAAGTTGAATGGTGGCTAAGCAGCTAACATATTTATGCTTCTTCGTTGGCTTCTCTTCATCTTCATCTTCATCTATGTATAAAATCCTCTGGCTATTTATGGCTGATATTGAACTGTCTGTCTGGTTGATGCATATATACTTGGGTCCTATCTTACACTTGTAGATTGGATTAGAAAACCAAAATCTGTGAAACATTTTTAAGAAAAATTGTCATATCAAATGTAATATTCGCATTTCTGTAATTTGAACTAAAGGCTAGACCAGTAAATTATGTGATAATCTAAGGCCCATAAATAAGGAAAAATATAGAGGAAAATGCCTAAAGGAAAGAAATATCATAATTGACTAAGTCCCTAATCTTGAGAAGTCTAAGTGAAAATGACTAAGGGTAAAATGGTCATTTGGCCTATATGGTAAGGGCAAAATGGTCATTTTAATTAAAAAGGCCTAGGGCACAAAATGTCATCAAATAATAAGGGCATTTTGGTAATTTGGTCAAAAGTCAACCCAAAAGTCAAAGTTGACCCAAAAAGTCAAAGTTGACCAAAAATGTTAAAAGTCAACCAAGGGTAAAGTTGGAATTAAAAAAGAGCAGAAAAGGTGATGGCATTTTGGTGATTATGTTAAAAGTAGAAAATGTAGTGGCATTTTGGTAAATATGAGAAAAATAAGATAAGTAATGGCATTATCGTAATTAAGAGATTTTGGAGTTAAGGACGACTGAGAAATTAATTATTTGAGATAGTATGAATCCTCAAATGCCGGAGACATGAACTAAGAAAAGTTTAGTTGGGTTATAAAGTAATTAATAAAATTATTACCCGGTATCCGGTGCGGGCAGTTTCATTGTATGGAGAACAACAGTACCCAAAAAAGCCGAAAAAGTATTTTCTTAGAAAATTAATTATGGAAAATCCAGGAAGAATTTTGAGGAACGGAAAAGAGATTGAGAATCAGGAAAAAATATAGAATCTTTCCATGTCCTTAAGTCAAATTAGCCGCCGGAAGCCCGTTTTACGGTGTTGCATGCAAATCGAGGAAGCCTGACGAGTTACGAGGGAAACCCGGAGATACTATGGACTAGGACATGATGCCACCTAGGCAAGGAAGACTAGGGAATGGCGCCATACGAAAGATAAAGTCTCCGGAAAAGTAAAAAAGGTAGGTACTCGCATAAAGGATACTTTACAGAAATGCGTGCCACCGGATCATGTAACTGGACTGGGCAAAGCCCAACCAACAAAATCTGACAACTAGGGGTCTAAAAAGTTACTTTTTCCGCTAGGAGGAGACTAGGTGATGTGGCTCAATGTGGATCAAGTATTTTGGGCTCCAAGTTGTAATTTCCATCACACAAATTGCAAGAGACCAAATTAAATTAGTGAATCCTCTCTCTCCCCCTCACAATTTCGTCCCTCCCTCTCTCTCTTACAATCTGAAATTTGCTCTCCCTTCTCTCTAGAAAACACTCCCTCCCCAAGCAAGAAAAGAAGATCCAAGCTTCCATAACACAAGGTAAAGTGTTCTTGCAACTAAATCTCCCTTTTTTTCTTGAGTTCGTCACTACTACTACCTTCTCTTGAGTTGTTCCTTGAATGAGCCTTCCTTTTTGAAGATAAAGGCTAGGACTTCAAGAGTTGAAAATGGAAAAGAGAAGGTTTTAAAAGTAGTAAATAGTTGCAAGCTCTTCCTTGAGGGGTAAAAGATAGATTGTTGGTTGTTGTTAGTTAGTTTGTGTTGTTGTAAAATTTTGGAAAGCTCACGTTTATGGGGAGGTGCTGCCCAAATTTCTTTTGGTTTAAGGGAAGGCGTATTTGAGTAGATCAAAGTTAAGAAAAGGGGTTTTGGAAGCAAGGAAACACATGGTTTCATAAGCAAAGTTGAAAAACCCTTCCTTTCCTTATTTTTGCTATTTTCGTCTAAGCTAAAGAAAAAAAATAAAAAGGCTGTGTTTTTTAGCATTTTAATGGTTCAATTGGCTTCAAAATGATGTTTTGTATAGGGTAAAGCTAAGAGATGGATTTTAGAAGCTTAAAGGGCCATAAAAATCAAGTGTTGAACTTGTAGATGCTTAGAAAACCAAAAAGAGGGGTTTTATGTGTTTTGCAAGTTTTGTTGCATTTTGATGATGGCATGTTTATGTGGATGTTATGCCATGATTTTTAGGGGTTTAAGAGTTCCCAAGAGCATCTTGAAAAAGAACCAAGAACACTTTGGAAGTTGGATTAAAGGAAAGCTAAGATTTTGAAGTAGCAAAACTACTAATCTCTTTTTATGTTTAAGAAAATGATTTGTGAATGTTACATGAACTTTTATGATGAGCAAAGTGCATGATTTGTGTATGAAATGTGACTTTTGTGCTATGGCCATATGCATATTCAAGTGAAGTATGATGTGTCACATGTTTAGATGTTCATACACATGCCATAAAGTTATGTATGCACATTCACAATGTCTTGATTATGTAGTTTTGCTATTGGGATTCCCAAATCTCATCCCCCACCCACATTCACAATGTCTTGATTATTGATGCATGAAGAAGTTGCTCTTGCTTGCATGGTTTTGTGTAAATATTTGAGTTAATAGCTCTCTTGAAGTTTTTGATTGTTGTGGTTGTAACTCTAAACCTCTACTCAAGGTACCATATGAATGTGTGATGATGCATGCCTAAAAATGGACTAAAACCAATAAGGAATGGTAAGGGGATAGTCATGCATGTTTAAGAAGTGTTAAGGAACCAACAAGAGGTTTTGGTGAATTTTAACAAAAATTGGTTTTCAAAATTAAGGGATTCCAAAGGTCCTGAAATATGAGTTTGTTTCACATGACAAGGAAAAATAGAAAACTAGATCCAAATGGGCTGAAATTTTCCAATAAGGAACTAAACATCCTAAGCTTTAAAATGATATAAAGTTTACGAAATCTGGATGTGTATTTTGAGAGATATGATTTTCCAAAAATCGAGGTAAAATCTGGAAAACTGGAGTGAACCATTTCGGACAGTATGTGGTTTTTGAATAAACTGTATCAAATGAGAAAGAATTGGAATCAATGAGTATTTTTCCTATATAGTTAACTTAATAATAAAAAATTATAAATTAGAATCACTCATTTTTGAATTTCCTAGAATTAATTATGATTTTTCAAAGTTGGGCCAGAAATCTGAAAAAAGACTCATGAACAGTACTAGTGTCTTTTCCGTTTTTAAAAATTCTAGTTCACAATTTTGGACAAATTTGTGATATCCAAATTCCAAGAGTGATTCATAAGTGATCTATAATAAGAAAATAAAGGGATAATAGAAAGTGTCACATCAAACATCAATTATTTATATAACAGTCGACTATGAAAATTATAACGTTAATTATAACTTTTAACTGATGACTATATATTAACTAAAGTTACAAATAGATGTCGCTCATTAACAAATCACCGACATCTATTTACAACGAAAAGAGTTTATGCTATCAAACGTTATAATAACCATAGATGTCGGTTATTATCAATAATCGTCATCTATTCACAACAAAAGAAAAAATATATGTTATGTTTCTGCCTAACAAACATCATAAAACACATAGAAGGCGATTATTAACCAACAACCGCAGTCTATTCCTTAAGTTTTATATCAACTAACATCAAATGAAACATTTGACATTAACTATAAACCTAACTAACTATAGAAGAGACGTTAAATGGTGGTTATTTGGTAATAATCAACGTCTCAGGTGTATGGACATGTAATATCCGGTGGAAGAAAAGGAATTAAAAAAAACAAGAAGGATGGGACCAAATTGTAATAGTGATAAGTGTGGGAGGGTAAAGTGGTCATTTTACCCTCCCAACACTTTAATATCTGATAAATGGCTTCTGCACTGTTTTTCTCGTTCATCATTCTGCGCGACACAGAGGCGCAACGCGAGAGACGGAGGTCGTGATCGGCGACACCGTTTCTCACCGGAGGAACGTGTTTTTTGCCGGTGCAAGCACGGATTCGGGTTCAGGTGAGTCTCCTGAACACTCCTCTACCTTCAGATTCTTCTATGGTTGCTATTTTGAGGTTTCAAGGGATAAGTTAGGATTGGAAAAAGGATGGTTTTTACTGATTAAACCAAGTTATAAGCAAGATTATAGCTTCCTTATACTGTATGGAGCATTGTATGTGAATTTCCAGTTGATTGGTTGAAGAAAAGCTCGAGTTACTGTTCATGTGAACAGTAACTCCGCCCTGTTTCAGTTTCTTGCTGAAACAATGGGTGATTTTGTGGTTCTAAAATGAGTTTGCATGCTGAAATTGCTACTAGATCAGTGGAGATTT
>JANTPZ010149430.1:0-21945 GCA_025593235.1 Vachellia pachyceras
AGGTAGGTTAGTTTATTTCAAACTAAACCCCCATTTGCATTTTTGCATCGCAAACATAAGCATAAGCTAAGAACTTTTGGTGCGCGACTTGCTTCCGGTGAGAACGACCCTGGGTTGCAACTATACAACCCTTGGAGATTATAAATTTAATTCTTGGCAAATTTTCAAGGTTGACCAACGACACTGTTTTGCGATTTGCGAGACAGGGCATGCCACCAGCACTCGAATGTTGTGACTTAACTCTCAACACTGGAAGCCAACATTGCAAGTATTAACTGCCAGCATTGCTAACACTCGAGTACTAGCTTTCTATCACTCGAGTATCGGGCTGAAAATTTTCACTATTCATCAATACTCTATCTCAACACTTCCAGCATTCACTTCCAGTATTAGCATCACTCGAGCATCATGATTTGAGCACTCGAGTATTATGTCTTGACAAAATTATATTTTTCAACACTTGCATAGAATACTCGAGTATTTCTAGGAAGTGTTATTAACACTCAAGCACTGAGATTTATCACTCGAGTATTTAAGTCTTTTCGAAATACTTTCACATAACACTCGAGCATTGCATCAAAGCATTGAACTTTTCTTTGAAATATTCTGAGCAAACACTCGAGCATTAGTTCCTTATACTCGAGCACTGTCTCTCTCTCACTGACAGCTTTGTGTCTGACACACTCATCCTACGCTGCTCACCTACTTTCCTTATTTGTATAACGACATTTTGAATACTAACTGCCCTCATAAATGCAGGAGCTCAAAACAATCAATGAGGAGAGAAGCAAAGCATGGTCCGAGGCTCGTAGACATTAACGATCTTCTGCAACATTCACCCGTCGTCTGACTCAGAAGCATTAAAAGCCATTAATGCAGAAGCCATTGGTCGTTGATGAGAGTAACGGCTATTGAATGCAATCTAACGAATACCTCATCAACTCTCAGCTATAAAAGGACCGGCATTCATTACAGAGAACAAGAACAAACATATTGAGCATTAAGAGCTGCATTTATTACATTCTCTGTATTCTTTCATTAATTCTCTCTGAGCTTCATTATTTGCCATTCACTCTTTTTGGAGAGTTATCTGGGGCCAAAATATCTTGTAAACTTGTGAGAAACTCAAGAACGGGATCTTGAGTAAATTGGGCTGAAAGTGAGTTAGAAAACAGAGGGTATTATACTCTGTTATAGTGAAAAGAGAAAGGGGAGTGAATCCCAGGTTGTAAAGGCTTGAAGAGCCCATTTTGTTTTTGTTAGTGGATTTGGAAATCTCAGGGGTGCCCTGAGGACTGGACGTAGGTCAAGGAGAACGAACCTGGATAAATCCTTGTGTTCATCTTCCTTCTTCGCTCTCGGTGACTTTGTTCTTAACTTTGTGTTTTTAAATTGCAATTATTTTATTAAGACCAATTCACCCCCTCTTGGTCAAATCCTATTCTAACAGTACCTAGAGGAGAAGTTGCTCGATTTTGAGGACGCAAAGATTATCCTACTCAAAATATCTTTGCTGCATGTCCATTTGACATGAAATTCACATGTGTTAACTGGATGGGAAGGAACAACCTCAAATGCAAGAATCCTAAAAAATGCTTTATCAAGAGATGGTAAAATTATAATTCCCCAATGTTAGTAAGAAATTAAAAGTACTACTTTATTTTATTTTACACATGTTTCTTTGGACTTAAGGATTAAGTTATATTGTGTAGGAAAATTTTATCTTAGGGGTGTTGGCTTCCCACTCAAGTTACAGATTAAGTTATACTAACACCTTATAGAGGGGTTTGTTATCACTTGAGGGAATATTCCACTAGATCACCACAAAATGCAAGAGAAAATTTCAACCATCGGCATGCGTCCTTGTGGAATGTTATTGAACGAACATTTGGTGTTTTGAAAAAAAGGTTTCCCATCATTGGTCGTGGAACCAAGCCGCATTTTCCATTGGAAACAATGGTCGACATTGTGATAGCTTGTTGCATATTACATAATTTCTTGATGGGTGTTGACCCTGAGAGACCTTAATCTATGAGACATGAACTATCATGCAATCCCAACATAGATGATCAATTTGCACACAATCAATAAGAAGACTATAGACAATGATCAATTTTACGAAATAATATAGCAGGTCATATGTGGCTTGACTACTCATCTCATGTGTCACATAGATTGTGATTTAAGCTAATTATTTAAGGTGTATGACTATGAAATTGATATTGTCTCTTATTGTTTGAAAGTATGTGCTTCTTTGTATTAGCTGGCATGTAGTGTGTGACCAATTGTGTTGAGTTGAATGTCTATAAGCATTTGACCACTTGCTTAATTGATTATAAAATCTTTAGCTGATTATGATTTTGTTTATTGATTTCCATGTAGATTGAACAATGACACAAAAAAGGAACAAATCAATAAAAGATAACTTGTATTGGACTCCTGAAATGGATGAATTTTTATTGATGCCTTGTTGGAAGAAACGATGAAAGTGAATCGTCTAGATGGGACTTTTTCAATCTTTGCGTATGATAATATGGTCCAAACTCCTAATAGTACATTTGGTTCTCACATCACAAAGTAACATTTGAAGAATAGGAAAAAGACTTTACCACAATGATTTGCAGAGCTTTACGATTTGTTTAATGGATTGAGTGGATTCTCATGGAGTCCTATCACAAAATTGTTCGAAGCAGATAATCAAATTTATAATAATTTGATTGAGGTGAGTTACTTGTATAATTGACTCCTATTTTATAAGAGATGAGATTCATGGCCCTTCTTTTATCTTTACAGAAAAACCAAGTGGAAGAATACACATGTATTACATTATGACAAGTTGTTTGAACTATTTAGAGGAAAGAAGGCAACTAGAAAATACTCTAAAAATAGCAACGAAAGGGTTGCACAATAGGAGCAAGAGGAAAATCAATTAAATGACTATTGTAGATGCAACTAACATTGAAACTGAATGTAATTTTCCAAATGATTCATCAAACTCGCTAGTTAATTTGGACAATAGCCCAATAAATGAGGCATCTATGGGAACTACATTAGTTAGAGGACAAAAGCGGAAGGCTTCAATGATTGAATCAATTGATGCAAGAAAACATGTCTGTAGGAATAAAGGAACTAGTTGATGTCATGTCGGATGGCAATGTTGTTACTGGGAGGCATGCTCAAGCTGTTCAGAAACATGCTCAAATTGCTGACAAAGGTGTTTCAATACTTGAAAATCATACTCAAATTGCTGAAAAAGGTGTTTCAATACTTGAAAAGAGTAAGCCTTGTAACTACAGCTAAGGGGAAGTATGGGATGCAATTGAGGAAATTGAAATACCTAAAGAACATAAACTAAAATCTTACCTCTTTTTATGCAACGACCAAAGGAAGAAGCTAAACTTTTTTGGGGTTCCATCTCATATGCGACTACAAACATTGTTCAAGTTGATACTGTTGCTGAGGTTCAATGAAAAAGTATAAATATGGTGTTGGACATTTGTTGGTTGAATGAACGCATATCTTTAGTAAAGTGGTGACATTTTGGCTTACTTTGTTTATTTTGTTTAGAGAACCATCTTTTGTCTTCATGTTAATCATGTAATGACATCTTAATCATTTTTTATGTATGGAAGATTGACTCTTCAGTATGATTCTCAAGTTCACTCTTTTGTTTACGATTTTCCATGATTATGTTGTTAGACATTTTAATAATTTTTATATTATATTTCTAATATTTAGTCATAAACTTAGATGATATATAGTTTATTTATTTCCTTTTATTATTTTTAATTTAAAAAATTATCCAATTTTTTTAAATATTTTTTATGCATTACCTAGCTTTAAAATATAATAATATGAAAATATTTCTTTAACAAATAATTTGATTTTAAATTATTTAGTGATAATAATATCAATTAGTTTTAAACATAATTTATTTCCATGTATTTAAGTCTTTTATCCAATTATCCATTTTCTTTTCTACATGTCTTCTTTTATCCATTCAAATAAAAAAAGTGATAACATTTTTTCAGTAGTTTTTGTTGTCACTCCATCTTATTTCCTGGGAGGTTTTGGGTGGGGGCGTATTCAATTTTATTGATGAGAGACCAAAACAAAAGGCTCCGTTTTGTCCTAGTGGAAAGGAAGCTAAGTGGAGCCATTCCAGCTCTCGCACAGCTTGACCTTGACTTGAGCGAACCCATTTTTTCTATCCGGTGCATGCCTCAATAGCTCCGAATCATCACGCATAAATTTCTGGGTAATGGTTTTTTGTTTTCTTTGTAGCAGAAAGTTGGTTTTGTGAGTAGTTTCATAGAAGTAGAGGAAAGGTCCTGAAATGGCGGGAATAGCTATACTTTTAGATCTATGGAGGAAAAACCAGAGCGGTAACACTGGCCTGTATTCCACCCGGACTTATCAATCCACTCAGTTCTTCTCTGCCTCTGCCGCCGGTATCGCCGCCTCCATCGCCGCCGGAAGCTCTTTTGCCTCACGGGCTTTTTTCGGGTATGTTGTCTCTTCTTTTCTCGTAGCTAGATGTACATCGCGGACTTGTACCTATGCGTTTTAGAATTGTTGAAACAGGTGATGAGAAGAAATAATGATGATTAACGTGTTCTCTTGGGGGTGTTAAATATGCTTTTCTTAATTTCTTTTCTTGACAGTGGAATTAAATCATGTACAAATTGATCGTTTTGGAGATTTACTAGAGCAGAAGACCTTGGTTATCAAACACTTACTAAGTCATTTGTTTATTTTCTCTTTTTCGTAAGTTACCGAACATTATAGTTTAATTCTTGCTAGTTAAGCATTATGATAGTATTACAAGCAATCATTTGCTTTTGCATTGGTCATGGTATGGGCTATCCTGTCGCCCGGGAGAGAAAACAAAATAAGAAGAAATTGTTATATATGTAAACGTACGCCCAGTGTTTGTTTGTCAAAAGGTGGATGGATTTACTATCTATTTTGAGGGAGTTGTTGATTCACTTTTGTGATTGTTGGGGAAATCGGCAAGGAAAATTTTAATGAGGATCTATGATATTTGCCTTAGTGTCATCTTTTGATTGGAGTGAACTGAAGAATCCCTTTAAAACCAATTTTAGTCCTAGATTTACATCTGAATATAATATTACTGCTACGGTTTTAAATTATTGTTGTCTCTCTTCTTGTTGGACTTTCTTCCGTGGTTGTTCAGTGGGATCAGATGGCTCAAATAGTGCAAGAGCAGGCCAGGCATTGGGTTGAAATTGAGACCCATCAATGCTCAATCCTTTTACTTATAAAACAAAAAGATTAGGACTTGTATGGCAATTTGATTTTTTTTCAGAGAAAATCATGTTTTTAAGGGATTTATATAGAAACATTCTAAGGGGGTCACTGTATATTTTTATCCAGTAAAAAAGAGACGTGGCCAGCATGGGATACAGAATCTGCAAACTTGACTTTCTAAACTAAGTTAAAACTGGGCATGCTCAAGGCTGGGTTGAATCTTGGTCCGTGCACACTCCTTAGTTGTAGTAGTTCCATCTATCCCAAGTTGAATTCCCCCTCCCCCCACCAATTTTTTTTTTAGCTGCTAACAGTTTGGGGAATTTTGTTAGAATTTATTCTTTGAGGAGTACTGAAACTGGAATATGAATATATTATTAATTTAACTTAGTTTTATAGATCCATCATCCCCTAATTCTTTGTAGTTGCTCAAAATGAAAAAGAATCAGAGGAGAAATTTGTTGACATTTTTCATCTCATTTGACTTAATTTTTATTATTTTTCTTTATATATTATATACTTTGGAGACACATATATTGACATTAAGCAGCCTTGCAATGTCAATTTCAGGTCACAAGTGGCTTATTCTGATGCTGGTGTAGCATTGCCTGAAGATTACATTTCTAATATACAAAGTGCATCTGAAAAGCTTTTTAACCATGATGCTGTGCAATATAGTACAAAACAATATAATGTCCAACTTAAACCTCTGTTCTCTGCTTTTGAGCTGAAGACGTTTGCATTGACGTCCTTAAGGTCATTCTTGATGTATTATTTGCCTCTTTTGGAGCCCCGCGTTAATATGGAAGATGACGACGACTTTCTGGATGACAATCGAGAAGAAAATCATGTTGATCTAGTTGTACCCTTCAAAAAGTCAGTGATTCAAATTATACGGGAAGTAAGTTTACTTTATATTTCCTAGTCTAGGTTAATGTAACATAATGTGCTGCTAATTTAGTTTTTGTGTTAAATTGTCATCAATGAAGTGTTACTTATTTTTAGTACCAATGAGTAGATAGGAATTATGGAAATTTGTTACGAGTAGTTCATTAAACAATTGAAGCAAGCTTTCGATAAGAGAATTAATGACTACCTTTCATTTATTAATACATGATGTATATGGTATGTGTTTTTCTCTAATTCAGTAGTCAAACTACTTGCATCGCCTCTTTTCTATTGTTCCAAAAGGGATATCATATAGTTATTGGATTAGTATTTTGATATGCTAAACTTTTCAATTTTTTTTTGGGCACTGCATTTCACAGAAAAGGTCCTGTATATTGCATCTATTGTTTCTTACATCAGAATGCTTTCTTCCAAAATAATCCAAATTAATGTTTTTTAACTGCCGATGCAATATTGTGTTGTTACTCGTTACATGCATATGCATGCATTTGTATGTACGTGCGCTCGCACTTGAGTTTTATTAATTTAGGGTTTTGTAATGACCCATTTGGTTTGTCCACATCATTTGTTTCATTGGATGTTTATCATCAATCTGATACGATGGAACTTTTTATTTTTATGAATGCACCTTCTAAATTAACAAAGCTAATTTTATTCCATAATTTCTATACTATTTCCTATGGCTCGTCATTCTGCATTTTCCATTCTGTTTTTCTCAAGTTCATCCAATATGTAAAACTGCTTATCAGAAACCTTTTTTTGGGATGCCATTGCAGTCTACTGTTGTGACCACCAGACGGATTTTAGAAAGAATTGCTGTTCATTATGTTTCACAAAGAATGGCATGGAAAATTCTTAAAGGTAACTTAGGGGAAAACAGCGTGTTTTTAGTTTTGAGATGCCTTATGGTAGACATAAAAATAAAGGTAATCAAAAGTTCATCAGCCTGGGAAATAATTATTTAATGTTATCCTTTTAGTTTTTATCAGCCTGCTTTGAGTCATGCCAGCTCCTTGACATCAATTCTGAGATGAGCTGATGACACACTGTTGAAATGTTACATGTTTCTCATTATACAACTCCTTATTTGAGTGCCAGCATATCCTGGATGTTCGATGAAATTAGAGACCTACCTTGATGAGATTCTTAAAATTCTTTCCCAAAGTTTTTTCTTGTGTGTCACATGAATCATGTCAATAATAATTAAAGGCGATGCTGCTTGCCTTATCATCTAGTTATATCACTAATTGAAAGTTTAGAATATTACAATTCAAATGTTATGCAGTGACAAGATTTGTTTGTATGTGTCATCTCCTGTGCCCGAGTTAGTGTATATGCTTGACGGGAACTACTAAGCAGCTGCCTTTTCTGTTCTGAACAGATATTCCTAAGTCAGCTGCTCGCAAGGCTGGAAGGCAAATGCCGACTGTGGTTTACATATATTGCGTGAGCAGAACAACTTTCAGAGGTGAAAACAGTTCATAAATTGTTGTTTCCTTATGGTATTTGCTTGACCTTGAGAATTTAACTATCTTGACTTGTGTACAGGGCACATGCTTGGAGTTGTAGCATCATGGATCGTTCAAGTAGGGATTGATTTATACCGATTCTTTACTTCTGGATTCAAGACTTCGGAAGAGGATGATGATGAGAAGCAAGTTGGTGTTCTTGCACAGAGGGTGTCTGTGGCTGCTGTTAGGTGTACTTCATCCCTAATTTTTGCCTCCATTGGGGCTGGAATTGGCGCTGCCCTTATCCGTCCTTTGCTTGGCCAATGGATTGGTAAGATCATGATTTTAGTACTACAAACCATGAGTACATTTATTCTTACCCTGCCATGGCACACAACTAACACATGTCTAATGCACATGCCCAAAATGTACTTTTTGGCTGGGGAAATGCTGTGGACACAACTTGGACATAACTAGTGCAAAAAGGGAAAAATGACAGGAAAGAAAGGAAGAAAAGATATATAGAATGAGAGACTTGAAACCCATCCTTTGTTGAGTGGATGTTCTTGGAAAATAATAGTGGAGGGGACTTAACATACGAGATAATGTCTTGCGTGTACATCAAGAGCTATGAATTTTGACTAAAAACACTAAAATACAACAAAGCTTGCACTTATTTTGACTCTGCCGTGCACATACCTAAAAATTGTTCTTTGGGAGCCAACGCGTTGGACACGTCTTAGACATAACCAGTGGGGGAAAATAGAAAATGGCAGGAAAAACCAGGAACCCATCTTTTTATTGAGTAACTTTTTTTTTTTTTGAACAATTAATCTTTTGGTCCCTATACTTTAGACTCAGTGTAACTTAGTCTTCAACTCAATTCCAAGTTTCTAACACGTTAACTCGGTACAACTCAGTCTTTACACTTTGACTCGGTTATAATTTAGTCCTTAAATTTTAACTTACTGCATTTTGGTCCCTATATCTAAAGTCAATGACTAGATTGTAAAATGGTTAAAACTATATTGTCCGAGTTGCAGTTAGTAAAAGTTTAGTTACTAAATTACAACTGAGTCAAAACTATGGGGATTGAATTGCACCAAGTTAAAATGTAGAAACTAAATTATAATCTAGTCAAAATTGTAAGAACCAAAAGATTAATTTTGCCCTTTTTGGTTTTTTGTTTTTATGTAAAAAGGTTCACAGCCCAGGGATGATGTCTGTTGTCTAATGTACAGACAAGAATTACTTCCAATCTGTGACTAAGCCATGCCAGGTTGATCTCACTTTCTTTCTACTTTCTAATTCACATTCTTCTTCAGGTTGTGCTGCTGGCGATTTGGCTGGTCCTGTTATTGTAGCAGTCATGGCTGACAAAGTTTTCCATGTGACCCTTTAGTACTGGTTTATCTTTTCATGGGCTCAATTCTTTACCTCTTTCAGGTGAAACTTGTTTGTCATACAGGTTTTACGGTTTACACTTGTTACATGTACATTTTTTTTTTAAATTAAAGACCCCTCTGGACGGGGTTTGCCTTGCCTTGATGTAGCAAAAGGGACTTGTAGCATAAAAGAAAATGCTTTTCCAATCTTTATTTTTGAATGGATATGTATCAATTTCCAGTCAAATTAGTTTTTATTTCTAATGCATTTTATGCACTTTATAATTTATTCTTGTCTTTCCTCATTTGAACCTTTAATTATGTGAGAGAGGATTGGTGATGGTTAATAATGGATTGGAAATTTGAAATTAGTGCTATCAATTTTTATTGTCATAAACTATGCAATATGCAAGAGTATAAGATTGACAATATCACAATGATGATAACTTTCTTGATGAATTTTCGATGCGGAGCTTGAACCTAACACTATCGGTTAAGCTTTTATATTTTTAATTATTTGTAGTTGAATGAACTTTATGTTTCATATTGAATTTTATTATTAATTGAGGAAATTGCTGAGTGCGATGCTTCTAGAATTCTGCTGTCATGTCATACCCCAATGATACTGAGATAAATGGGTACCTAGTTGATTCTCTCTTCATCACACAAAACGTTCTTTAATTTTTTTCTGATCGATGTATTTTTTAAAACAAAAAACCTTATTTATAAATCTAGATTAAAAATGGAGTGGATGCCGTATGAACTTGTCATAAGATACAGGAAACTGGACCGGTAACTGAACAAAGTAAAACGGTGGGCTAAGGGTTAGTGGGTTAGACCGGAGTCAAACCAGGATCAGATTGGTGAAAAATAAAAAATTAAAAACACATTGAAAAATTGGATGAAAGTGGGGGAAAAGTGATGCCCATGGCCATGGGAAATAGAAGGAAAGGAGAAATATTGTACATGCACCTTTGTATAAAAAGGGTGAAGTGAGTCAGAACATAATATTGTAATATTTCTTAGGTTCTTGTGGTCATTTAGTCCACTCTATGACCGTAGAATTCAAAATGCTTCAAAGGCAAGATCCTAGCTTCTGATCATTTAACCCACCCTATGACAAGTTTTTCCATTTAGCCTGACACCATGACTATCTCTCCTTTCTTACGCAAAATTCAAAATTGAAAAGAACTGATCATACCATGGCTGATCAGTGACCTAGGCAACCATTATGCTATTTCATCTCATGGCCACGCGTGTCCTGCTTCAACCCATTGTTCACTCTTTCCAGTACAGCATGAACGCATTAATGGATCCTCGCACGCAATGCTTGCACTCTTTCCAGTAAATATCTTCAACCTACACCTTCTCCTCACTCCCACTCCTTCTCTTTCTTCATCGTCCCAGGCAATGCTCCATCCTCGCTCCCACTCCGTTCACGAACTCGACGTTGTCTTCATCATCCCCACCAATGGCCCGCTCTAAGCCCCAAAAAACCTTCCACAGCCTTCCACCTTCCATCACTCACACCTTCCTTCCTCCCGTCTTCCTCTACGACCTCCTCAACGATGACGCCTCCGCTCTCTCCCATCTCTCCGCACTTACTCTCTCTCTCTACATCGTTCCTTTTTTTTCAAGCAACTCGATTGACCCCACAACTCGGCCCGTCGACCAAATTACTACCGGGTTATGACGATTCGGTCCAAGTGGCCGTGATCCGGGGTCAACACCCACTCGGACAGGATTTCCAACTAAGTCACCGGTTTTCGGCTTGACTCGGCTAGTCCAATCCTAATTTATGTATGTTGGTCATAACATCATATTTAGTCAACTAACATGTAACTTGAATAACAATTGACCTAAAATTGTTATGATTTGAAAATTTTCGAGATAAATTTGCACTTTAACCAAAAATAGATAGGATTTGAACCATAAATAAACTGTTAATACAACACATTTCATCAACTAACAGTAAAATTTGGATAATAGTTTGAGACGAAATTCCTGCAATTTAAAAACTTTAAGAACTATATTGCTCGGAGAAAAACTTTCATGCTTCCTGGTAAATTTGCACTGAAATATTAAACAATAAGGCTTAAAGTAGATTCCATGCCTCTATTTTATAATCAGACCAAGCGTCCAGTAAGTGTCGTGAACTTGATGCCATTCATAGTTTATGTTGTTGATATTTTAGTGATAGACTAAATCAATATATTCCATAATCTTTTCTAAGTTCTAACCAAAGCTATTGAACATTACCTATAGCCAAGCGAACAGTACCTCTATTTATTTATTTTTTTTTGGTGAAACACAGTACCTCTATTTAACATACAAAATATGGAGAAAGGAGTAAAAATCATCATTGTTTGGTTAGACTAAATCAATACATGTTTTGATGCATTTTGGCAGTTTGGAGAACCACTATAATGCAGTTTGGTAGAATGTATTTATGTTTGGATAAACGTTACATTCAGAGTGTATTTATTCTGTTAAAAATGAGTTTTTTGCTCAGAATGTATTTTGAAAGGAATTACCAAACGTTAGAGTCTGCAAGCTGATAGACTTTTAAGTCTAAAATGCATTTTGAATGCCAAAAATGCATTGCCAAACACTCACACGTGTCCAAAAGGTCTCTCCGGTCATGCTTCCAACGGCCGAATTGTTGACATAATAATTAAATAAAAATAATTATATACATATTTTATATATGATAAATCTAATTGTCAACATAATAACATCACAATGCATAAGATTTTGGGTTAAATTTAAATAACACCATATAGAGGGTCTAAAAATGTGTTTGCCTTTTTGAGATGGTCAATTTTTATATATATATATATATATATATATTATATTTTTACTCCTTTTTCCTTTGGCCCCAAAAAAAACACTTGGTTTAGTGAAAATCGTCCCAACTTCCAATTTAATAACTGCTTGACTGTGGTCCGATCTGATTCAACCATGAAAACGGTTTTTATTTTCCCAGATTACAATTCAACCAGTTGGATCGTCTGGTCCAGTTCTTAAAGCATTGGTAAAAATAAAACTCTAGATTTAACTCATTTAGGCCCAATAAAATTACACATATTTTAAATTTAAAAAAATAAATAAAACAAAAGCCTTAGAAAAAAATATACTCTGAAAGAGAACCCATATGAGATAGAAGGGGGACACTTATAAATATTATTTAAGAGCATGTATGGATTAAAACAATACGTGATTTTGGTGTGTACATTTTCTCTTAAGCTGATTAATCCAACTTTTCCCCAAACCATGGATTCCAATTCATCAATGTGTTTATCACTTATCATGTTACACACAAGATGAGATACAACTCATCTTACATATTTACCTCAACTTATGTAAAATCACTCTCCTAACGGATTCCCAAGTACGCAAATTACTTGTATTTGGATGAAATTAAGCAAAACCATGATTTTACTTGAAAAAGTTCTTTTTCAACAGTTAGCCAAACATGCCCTTAGAAAATCGATTTGCCAAGCTACCTATTATAGAGAAGTAACCATTCCAAAATAGAACCATGAACAAGGTAGAATGGACCGATAATTTTGTTGCCCGAATGGGTTAGCAACTAAGCAATTAAGCCTGCAAAGTAAAGCATATTGAACAAGTAAGATATTCAAGGAAAGAAAAATAACATCAGTAAATAGCCCCATCCTCTTTGTTGGTGGCAAATAGACTGAATGGACATACACTACACTTGATCAAACCCCAATATTTGGGTACAAAATGTCACGGTTCAAATACCATCATCCTTATCCCTAACTATTACTTATCTTGTGAGCAGTAACAAGGGATCAATTGAGACTGATCATTCTTCATTATTCAAAAAGATTTATGTAATCTTTTATGTATTAGGCCCTCTAACCATATCAACAATCCATGTAATCACCTATATAAGAAGATCAAGAGAAGTTTAAAACAGAAGAGTAGAGCCTATAGAATATGACCATTTACAAAGATGACTGATTTACATAATATTCAGCCAGAGAACAGCATTTAGTTGTTTCCGGAAATAGAATCATCTTTCTGAAGAGCAACATAGTTCACGGGAGCCACTTTATTGACCCTGCCACTTTCTCTACGTTCCTTGGCGCTCAAGGATCCATAACGGCTCGAAGGAGTAAGGATTCGGCGCCCAATGGGTGTCCCAGTTATGCTGTTACTACTTGTATTCTGACTGAAAGGTTTCTTCGTCGTAGACTTCGAACCAAAGAGTCCCTCTTGTTCTATGGCAAGTTGTTCTTGTTGCCGTCTCTGCTCCTGTTAAGATCATAACCAGAAATTAGAAAAACATTAGCCATTCAGGAAAATTCACACGGCCTTGGTCAAAGCAGCAAGTCAAAGGCCAAGGTTTGAAACATGAAAAAGCCAAAGTTATCACAGCACATACAAACTACTGCAGCCATCTTTCCAGCAGAAAAAGGAGCTTAGATTTTTCGAAAATTGCAGCGCACACAATGAAAAATTAGATCAACATTTTAGAAAATTTATATGGAATAATCTTTGAAACATCTGTATATTGTTTTACGTTAGGTTGATTCACTTTGATGCATTTAATGTATTAACACCCGGACAGAAAGGGAATGAGCATGACCAAGTGAACAGAATAAAGCAGAGTTGCAGTAATGCTCAAATAGCTAGATAGCTTTTTCGATTATTTGCATTGCACAGAATCTCAATGTTTATGATTTATGAATAGTGCAACTTGTCATAAATTTTGTATTGTTTTTATATTGACTGATTCTCTATGACAACAACTAGTATGGAAGATATGGTGTGTCTCATCTGCAAATCACGGATTGCAGAATACAATAAGCAGTGTCTCTAAATAATGATGTTATCCTATTAGAATTAGTAACAACATACTACCTTCAGGCCTATTATTTGTTTTTTTGAATAAGCCTGAAGGTGGTGTATTGTATACTAACACAGCTGGTAGTATGGGAAAATTCAAATATATTTTGCGCCCTACAAAACAGGGACTACTTGTTTTTTGTTTTCTGAATGATGTAGACTAAAAATGGGGGGGAATTCAAGGAAAATAATTATGACAAGCAATACCCGAGATTTGCGCTTCTCTTCTTCCCTCTGTTGCCTCTGCAGATTAAAGTCATTCAAGCTTTGTAGCAACGGAACCTGAAGAAGAAATGAATTGTTGAAAAACTAAATAAGCTATCCCCTTCAAAACAGGAAAAGTAGGTTCATTACCTTGTCATATAAGAAAGGTATTCCTTTTTCCGTCTCCCAGGCCTTTACTTTTGCAGTCAAATTCTCAACTATAGCTGGTCAAGAAAATGTCTCAAAAGACAATGTTAAACCAATGAAACAAATAGGTATTGCAAATTATCACTCTGGTATTAAAAACACAAAAATAAAAACACTGAATGCATACTTGTACTTAAAACCAAATAATGTGAAATAATATTCAATTGGACAATTCCGCTCAGTCAGCTGAATGCAGAAAAGTGAGATTTGCCTTAATTAAAAGGGTTTTCGTCACAAGTCATGCTGCTTCAAATGTTTATAGCATCAAGAAGAGAGATCTCTGGCCAGACAGCCACATAACATATCATTCTAAGAATATTGCAGCCCAGAATTGTCAGCCAAGATTTAATAGAATATCAGGCACTAAGTAGGAACAATATTTTAAGAGATGTTGGCTACGGATTTGTTAGTTAATCAAATCCAGAATCCTATATGGAAACTACTAGTAATACTTATTATCAAGAATAAGTTTGAGAAATGTTGGGGGGGGGGACTCAATCAAATTTTGACTTAATAGCACCCAAATCTTAGTCAATAATCATGTTTTTCTCCTCGCATACTGGTTTTTCCGCCAAATAGAAACTGACTTCCAGCATACCATTTTAGACAATTCACTGGTCAGATGTGGTATCAGTGACTTCCTTTCCAAAGCAAGACAAAGGGTAAATGCTTCACTTGGAAACAATTCTGAATGGCTTAAAATATCTCAAATTTCTTCACTTCTTCCGTGGGTCTACTATCTACTATCTCACTTCATCTGGTGTTATTATTTAGGTACCAATAACATGATTGCTAGTTTCCATGGCTTACAGTGGCTTTCATACGCTTTCTTGAATCAAATTTCAAACATACATTGCTTACAGTGGCTTTCCTACGCTTTCTTGATTCAAATTCCAAACATATTTGGTTGCTAGTTTACATGGCTTCCTTATTAGCATGAGGGTAGTCTCATCACTCACAAAAATCTCAAAAATCATAAACTGAAAAAATTGAACAACATGAAAGCTTACATGGTATTTTGCTCACTAGGATCCGAGCTTTTTCTGCATGTTTCAAATTTTTGTGCGCTCCTCTTACTGCACTATATCGATTTTCATCCTGATAAGAGAGTCAACAAAGTAAATGACACGTATCAAGATAAAATTTCTTGTAATCTTATAAAAATTGATCCACAAAAATTAACACAACTAGTGTGGAATATATAATTTGTTTCAGATCATGTTTACAATGTAACCTTAGACAATGATAGTCAATTGAGATAAAGTCAACTTATCAATCTGAATGGGCAAAACTCTTCTATTGCTTCACATGTTAAAATGTTCATATTGTATAAGACGACATGTAAATGACCTTCCAAGTCAAAGCAAACAACAAATGTTAAACGTTATCAATTAGCATGCATAGCTTATTCTTATCTTCAGCACCATACGACAGTTTTTCCAAAACAAAAGAAAACATGTACGTCTAGGATGCTCAATCAAAATTTTCTTGGGAACCTTGAACACCTCTTGGATGCTATGTTTATAAATGGATAATGAACATCTCAAAATCTAGACACGCCTAAATTAGAGTTCCTAAAGGGTTTTAACACCCATACACGTGTGTGAAAATCCAATCGATTGTCAAACTAAAACAAACATAAATGAAGCCATGACAACTGACAGGTAAGCTTTTTCCTCCCTACTAGTAAATGGAAAAATGGGTTACTCTAATAACTCCTCGCATGCGTTGCAAAATAGTGTAACAAGTAGCTAAAGATCCAACCGTCTGTCAAGCTACAACCAACATAAATGAAGATGCTATAATTATGCCCCCCCCCCAAAAAAAGGTAAGTAAATGGAAAAATGGTTTACTTCATTAAGTCCCCGTCTATGTTGAAAATTATTGCATCACTCTATCTTAGGTGGTTGGACCAGACCAGCATTTGGGTAAAGTTCCTAGGTTTAATTGCATTCCTGACGTACGAACATTCCCCCTCCCAAAAAAAAATAATAAAAGGGGGAAGAAGACAACAAAAGAGCAACACCTTGTGCCAAAGGCATGTATTATAAATCCAAATTAAAATAGCGTCATAAGCCAAATAATCAATCATTAATAATATTCCTCATTATTAATAAATTTTAATTGCTTTATTTTAGCTTTCTTTTAAGATAAAAGATTTCAAAAGAAACATGGAAAAAATAATTACCCTTTCATATTCATCTAGCCAATTTTCCTCCTCAGCAGCTAAGTGCCACTTCTCTACCTTATCCAAGATATCCTTCCTACTTAGAGCTTCCTCTTTGGCTTTTCTGATTTGATCATCCATGCTCTGAAGCAAATCAGAAAGACTAGTACTACCTGAAAAGGTATAAGTTGTAAACAAATGGTTTATTACATAAATTACACAAGTTTATAGGCATACCTAAAAAAGGGCAATCGAAGAAATTATAGAGTAAAAAATGGCTGCAAAAAAATTTCATAAACCTCAAGAAAGAAAATACAAATTTTAATAACTTAGGTTTTACTAAGAGAAAAGGAAGTATTTGTCAAGAACCAAATTCTATGAGGCCAGTCAGAATCTGTTTAGCTTTATCACTATCCACATCCAGGTGAACCCCTCTGTAAATTTCTTCCAGCTCATTCTGCCTCTTAAACACCAAATCCTTTAGCTTACTTCCTTTCAGAATTTCCAAGCGCTCAACTTCAAGCTCAGCCTAAAAGGTATTGAAAAAGATAAATAGCAGAAAATTAAATATCATGCCGAGGGTTCTTACCAAGTGAACAGTTACAAGGTAAACTCAAGACAAAAAGAATTTTCACCTGCTCAATGACATCCACAGAAAGGCACCCATGTTTTGACACTTCATCAACTGACAATGGAATTAAGCTAGTTACATGGCTAAAGTCCTTTTGCTCGTCAATTGGTATTTCCATGAGATCGCACAGCTCTATTAAGGACCTAGCAAGGTCTTGGAGCTACGCCAAACCAATATTGCATTAATGAACCTTTATGAAGCTTTTCAAAATTCAGTACCGTATTTTAAAATTCAGGCACATCTGTTGATAATTACATCAACAGAAACCATTAAAACCTAGTTTGTATGTTCATGACTAGACCTAATTACATGTCAGAAATGGTAAAAACTCAAGGAAGCCCTGGCCAGCCACTTCCCTTTTATAGTAGTTATTTTATCAGAGCAAACTTTCTCCATTGATAGCCTTTCCTCTTGGCTCCAAAAAAAAATAGTTTGCAAAAATCAACATTTAATATAGCTAAACATGATGTGGCTACGTGTATTATCTGCTGTCCTGTTACCATATTCATCAACAAATGATACAATACTTTCTAGTTATATTATTCAAGGACAAAACATCATGCCAAAAGAACATAATTGTTATGTAAAATCTACGGATGCAATCAAACAATATTTGATTTTCCTACTCCAACTATGTGACAAAAGGAAGAAAAAAATTCACAACCACTTCTTATCAAAGTGGAGCTTTTAAATATGATTGTCATACTTCCAATGAGCTCTACAGATGATAGGAAGTAGGAACATTGCTTATTTTCATTATATTCATGGACACTAGCGCATAATGACATAATGCAGAATTATTAAGTTCTAATTCTTCTTTTTTTAATTGGAAATAAATTAAGTCTTATGGAGTAAGGACAATATTGTACATTCTCTTTAGTGAGTTAATTCAAGGGATAATATAGTGTTAGAATTTAAGATTCAAATTTGACTGTTTCCCTGATTTACTTCCTAGAATCATGCATAGGATTAGGAGAGATTAATTTTCATTAATGCTGATTGATTGTATAAGCTGATTATTCTCTCTGATTGAACCCCCCAAGCCTATAAATTGAACTCCCTTATTCTCAATAATATATCACAGTGAGAGTATTCTTCCACGGAAATATGGTATCAAAGCCTGAGAGCCAGAGAGACCGAGGGCTGCCTTGAAGCCCTTCGTCTGCGTCCGTGAGCCTGCGAGAGTGAGTGTTCGCGACAGTGAGCGAGAGAGAGAGAGAGAGAGAAAAGGAGAGGTAGTGCTGGATCTCCCACAGCAGAGGTCCGTAGGTTACACCACCACCTTCACCAGCCTCAGCCACCACCGACCGGCCTATTCCAGAAGAACGACAGCGGTCCAGGAAGCACATGAACGCCATGCGCCATCACACCACTCTACATGTAGCTCCGTTGACGACACCGCCTCGCCACTAGGTCCAGATGACGCCAATCGACGCATCCTTGAAGTTTGACGGCGATCTAAGAAGCGCGTGCACCCCACGCGCCGGTAATACACTCTACGTATGACAGCCACGCGCCGCCGTTCCTCCACGCTCTGCCTCCTGATACTGGTCGCAAGATGAATCCGGTTGAGTTACCACCACCTTTCGGACCTGTTCCAAGGCATCCAGCCAATATAGGCTCAACTCCTATGGCCCTTATGAATGGTACAAGTCTTGAAACTCAAACTAACGTGAATTTGGTGCAATCAGGTAACTCCATTATAGCTCTTAATGCAATGGTGACCGGTACAAACACTTGGATAGTAGATTCTGGAGCAACAGATCATATGTCTGGTAACAAATCCTTATTTAACGAAATTAGGTATTGCCATGAGAATTTGAGAGTAAAAGTGGCTAATGGTTTATATACAAAGGTTCTACACATCTTGAAGGAATTGGGACTATAGTGTTATCTACACATGCAATTTAATCTCTGTGAGCAAGCTTACTACCAATCATGATTGTTGGGTAATGCTCAACTCAAAACATTGTGTATTTCAGGATTTGAAATTGAGGGGGAGGATTGGAATCGCTGCTAAGGAATGGGATGGACTCTATTACCTTGTAGGTTCGAGTACCGAGAAGAAAGGAGCAAGGAAGGCACTGGTTAGCTCCAACTCTGATAATAAAGATATAAGCGTGCGGCACACGAGGTTAGGCCACCCCAGTTTTAATTACATGAAACATGTGTTTCCAAACTTGTTCAATAAAGATTCTTCTCCATTCCATTGTGAAACCTATCAATTGGCTAAACAAACCCGATGCTCTTATCCCAAACAACACTACAAACCTACAGCACCATTTACCTTAATCTATAGTGATATATGGGGCCCTGCCAAAATAAAACCTTGAACCAAGAAAGGTGGTTTGTCACATTCATTGATGATCATACTCAAATTACCTGGGTATACTTGATGAGGGAAAAATCTGAAGTGTTTCAAATATTCAAAAGATTTCATTCCTTTATCCAAACCCAATTCCACACTTCCATTAAAGTGTTGAGAAGTGACAATGCCAAAGAATACTTGAGCCGACCCTTCAAAGAGTTTCTTGATCAGCAAGGAATTCACCATCAAAACTCCTGTGTATACACACCCCAACAAAATGGAGTTGCTGAAAGGAAAAACAGGCATCTCTTGGAAGTAACCCGAGCCCTTATAATTGAATGAAATGTTCCACATGTATTTTGGGGAGATGCCATGTTGACAGCTGCCCACCTCATCAATCGGATGCCATCCACAATCCTCAACTTTAGCATGCCAATTCAATGCCTCCTTGAAACATATCCAAATTGTCCTCTCATATCCGTTATACTCCAAAAAGTGTTTGGATGTGTCGTATTTGTGTATAACCATAATGGGAGGAAACTAAGTGCTAGGGCCGACAAATGTATTTTTCTGAGCTACTCTTCTACGCAAAAGGACTACAAATGCTATTGTCCTGCAACTCGCAAGCTTACAGTATCAAAAGATACAATTTTTTATGAGGATGATGCCTACTACCCCAAATTGCCCATTAAGGGGAAGAACAATGGTGTGGAATGGCTAATTTGGGAAACTAAACCTCCCACAAATTCTGAAATCCCAGATATTCCAATACCAACAAACCAGCCTGAAATCCCAAACATTCCAATACCAACAAACCAGCCTGAAATCCCAGATTTACCCATAACAACAAACCTACTTGAACCTGCAATCCCAACTTCTCCAAATACAACCCATACTGTGGAACCAAATTCTCCAAACACAATCCAAAATATGGAAACCAATGCTGAGATTGACACTAGGGTCGCTGGACAACCTAGTCCCAGTGAGATGACATCACAGGATCAGGAGGAAGAAAGCGACAATAGAGTTCTGAACATTCCAAGGCATTGTCATGACTCTAACCCGACGTCAAATTATGAGGAATCAGGCTGGCCTATTGCACTCAGAAAGGGGGTAAAATCTTGTACTCAACATCCCATTCAAAGATTTGTCTCATATGGCAAATTATGAGGAATCAGGTTGGCCTATTGCACTCAGAAAGGGGGTAAAATCTTGTACTCAACATCCCATTCAAAGATTTGTCTCATATGGAAATTTATCTGCTAGAATGCAGAGTTTTGTGGTGAATAGTGCACAAATCAAAGTGCCAAATACATTCTAACAAGCCATGACTGATCCTAACTGGAAACAAGCAGCAGAAGAAGAGTTGAAGGCCTTGGAGGAGAATAAAACGTGGGAGTGAAACCAGATGAGACTCCAATGGAAGAATCATGCAACCTTGAAGTTAAAGCAGATCCCTATTGATAGAGCACCCCATCTATTGTACATATATGAGGTATTCATTCAAAAGTTCAATGCATTCTTCTCTGCATTTTCTCTGATCATTCCTCCTGTAACCATTTTATATAAAAGAACTCATTGTGGCATTTGACTCAAAGGTCATTAAAAAAGTGCCCCTTCAAGATACATAAAAAGACTAGGCAGAGTGGTTGCATGTTTGACTTACTTTTCCCTTCACATATGTTCAAGTTATGGATTATGGTTTTGCTTTCATATACACTCCTCATCTGCATCTTTCTTTTCTCTTAATATAAGTTCTTTCATCTAAAAGATGAACAAACGACAGGAATGTTGAAAGTTTGGGAAGCAGTTAACAAAGTATGCAAGTTAAAACGTGGATAATCAAGGTACTTATCTCCTTTAGAAATTAACAATAAATATGGATACAATTGCTCAATGTAATTTATCACTGACTACCAAATGATATACCCTCAGCCCTCCAATCCTAAATGTATGATAAAAATAACTAATAGGGATGGTTTGGTTTGGGGGGGAACTATGAATTTAAAAGACAAAGTGGATCAAAATCATATATTTAAGACTAAAGTAAACCTCTTAACTAGCTTCTACATTTAGAATCAGAAGGAATGTAACTATTGCTAATGTAGGAGCACATATGGTATGCACAGGCACATTTATAAGTTCATAACCACTATTTCATCAAGATCATAATTACTCACCTTTTGCAGCCTTTGTTTCTTATCCTGCTTTAATGAATGAATAACCTCAGTTAATCTAGCAAGTGTGTCATTGCTGATGCTTTTTAGTGTA
Source organism: Vachellia pachyceras (assembly GCA_025593235.1). Classification (NCBI taxonomy): domain Eukaryota; kingdom Viridiplantae; phylum Streptophyta; class Magnoliopsida; order Fabales; family Fabaceae; genus Vachellia; species Vachellia pachyceras. The sequence goes on from JANTPZ010149430.1 coordinate 21,683, forward strand.
CCTTCTGAAGAGTCACCCAAGCTAGGGTGAATTCCACTCAATGTCTTCAAAAAATCAATTGACATTACTACCGAAAGCTCATGAATAGTACTGATATAGCTATTCACCTTCTGGAGGCGAAAGATCTGCATGTAAATATAAAGGAAGCACTAGTAAGAGAATATAACTTACAGAATTACAGATAAGTTTATTTAGAATGCCTCATGTGGTAAACCTTTTCATTCTGAAGTTCTTCAAGATGTGACTTAAGTTGCTCCAACTTC
>JANTPZ010149433.1:0-20085 GCA_025593235.1 Vachellia pachyceras
ATCACAAAACAAGAAATCTTGCAAAAACGCAATATGACCCTTAATGCTCCTTTAAACACCCTTTAAGACTTTGAAACTTGCTCTTATGACTTTAAATGCTTCCCAAAACTTTTTCTCACTTATACCCTACACAATTTTTCCTTCTAAACTCAATGGAAGCATCAAAATTAACAAAATCACACTCCTCCTATACCATACAGGTCTGGACGAAAATCTGTCCATGAAAGGAGAAAATGATTTTTTTTTTCAAACTTTCATCATATATAACAACATATTCTTGATCCCAAAACACTTCTCATGGATTATTTAGCTCAAAAATAACTCTTTCTCATCAAATGTAAAATTGGACAGCATCTCCCCTTAGGGTTTGAGATTCCAAAAATTCATACAAACATCAAACCCAAGCAATATATACATCAATCTTCTCCTTAACATGCAAGGAGTGTTTTGCAACCAATTATTTCCTCTAAATCCCTCTCTTTCTCATTTTTCATCTCATGAACCCTAACTTTCGAGCCACCAAAAGAGAGCCAAAATCAAAAATCTAAACCGATAGAAAGGTAGAGGAAGTTGAGAGGAAGAGATTGATGTATAAGTTTGGGTGGTAAGCTCTCTTACCTTAACTTTTCCTCAAGATTTTCTCTTCTTCTTGGAGGCTTGAATGGAGTCTTCTTTCTCTCATTTTCCAGCTGCAACTCATGGCCAAAATGAGGACACGAAGAGGGGAGATGGTTTATAAAAAAATCCCTTCATAAAAGATTAAGGGCTAGGATGAAAACTTAGTTACTAAGTTTAATCTCAAGGGTTGAGATTAAGCCATCTTTCCCATATGTGCTAGCTTCTTATTGGCCCTTCAAGTGAGTAATAATGGCTGCACATGGGGTGAGAAAAATCTGTTTGGGGTTTGGTTACTCTAACCAAACCAAACTCCCTTCGGTTACTTCTACCGATTACAACTTTTACTGATAAAAGTAACTTAATTCCAATAAATCTTTTCCTACTTTTCTTGAGATGTTTTCTTCCTCATTTAATCTCCATAATTCCTTCTTGAATATATTCAAATCATCATCCTCAAATTGTCCCTTAATCAAATCAAAATTAACAGGATTACTTTATCCTGTTTAAAACTCCTAAAAACAAGCAACTTTAAAATAAATCATTTTTAGGGCCTTATAATTTTCTTCATTTTTCATTGATATTTTAGCCCTTCTCGTTTCCCCAAAATACCTTCTAAATGTCCCAAATTAATTTTTTCAATAAATTATATTTTTGGGGATTTTTCCGGCCTTTTCCTCATTTTCAGGAAAATCGCCTTAATCGTACTTTGGGCAATAATTTTGTAAAATACTATAAAATTCATTGAACTTTTCTAGACTTTGATTTTTGGTCTTAGAGAACTCCTGATACCTTAAGTAAATATTTTCAATCATCAAATTTTAAAATTCCTTAATTTCTTATACAGACCGAATTTCAACAATCGGTTGAATCTCTAGTAATCAGCGAGTTCTGCTCTATTGTTTGGGCATCTGTTAATTTTTCTGATTTTTGATCAATCGTTTGACTTTTTGACTTTGACTTTGACTTTGTCAAATGACCAAAATGCCCTTACACTTTCTCTTAATGACCAAAATGCCCTTTCACAGTCTAACTTTTCATAATTTCCCATTTTGCCCTTAACCTTTTTGCCCTTGATCTTTTGGTTTCTGATTCTTGAGGCAATTTCCCAGAGGTCACCCATCATGAAATCTCCCTAGGGTGAGCACGCTTAACTTTACTATTCCTACCAGCTTCCATCCACCGGGCCAAATCTGATTCTGCGACTTTCGGCCTAACATCGTCAACTTTTTCCGTACTTTCTATCCGTGGGTTTTAACTTGACTTTTGACTACCAGTTTGGCCTCTTTTATCCAATGACCATATTGCCCTTGGTCTTTTATACTTAATGAAATTTATGTCCCTGGCTTATATTCTTAGAAATCTCAAAGCCTTAGGACTAATCTGACCAGGGTCTCTTAATTCCACTGACATCTCCTTTTTCTGTACTTTTATTTCTGGGCCTTGTCTTATCTTATTACTATCGATTTGGCCTCTATGTCGGCTTACAGAAAAGGGTGGATATTACAAAGGGCATAAAGATAAAGTTTTCATAGGCTGCAAAGGGTTCTGTTCAAACAACCCGTTAAGAATCCTGCTTCTACTTCTAACCCAATAAAGAATAATTATAATGAGGTAAATGGGAGAAGCACTAAAGACTGCAGCTTACATTTTGAATAGAGTACCAACTAAGGCAACTGCTAAAACACAATATAAGCTTAGACATGCTACAAATCTGGTCTAAGACACTTTTAGGTTTGGGGTTGTTCAGCTAAGGTAAGGCCTAATAGGCCACAGGAAAAGAACTTGGATCCCAAAACAGTAAGCAGTTACTTATCGGATATTCTGAATGCTTAAGGGGTTATAAGTTTTATGATCTTACTCTTAGGAATATTTTTAAAACGGGAACTGCACGTTTCTTTAAGGATGTTGAGCTTGAGGGGAAGATAAAGTAAGAAACATCACTTACGAGAAAGAATCAATCTCTATTACTGAGTCAAATCTGTCAGTTGCTTCTAAAAACATAGGAATTCCAATACCTTGTTGTGATTAAAGAAGTAAATTCAGAACCTCTACATAGTGATGTTTAGGTTGAAATTCCTCCTACACGGGTTAAAGTTCCTTAAGTGGAAACTCAACAACCTTAAGAAATGATGTTAAGATGATCCACATGAGAAAGGAGAAATGCAATTTCAGATGATTACATTGTCTTCCCTCATGAACATGAGGTAGATAATGGTATGGTGGAAAATGATCTAATCAACTTCCAACAAGCAATGCAAAGCTCTAACTCTCAAAAGTGGATTTAGGCGATGAATGAGGAGTATAAGTCCATGCAAGACAATAAGGTTTGAGAGATCTTGTCCCTTTCCCATAAAGTACAAAACCCTTTGGTTGCAAATAAATATTTTAAATACAAAAATGAAATGCAAACGGTAAAGTGGCAAGATTTAAGGCTTGTCTTGTAGAAAAGGCTTTACTCAAAGGGAAGGGATTGACTTTAAAGAGGTTTTCTTTCCAGTTTCTTTGAAAGGCTCTTTTGCAGTAGTCATGACACTAGTCGCCCATTTTGATCTTGAGATATATCAGATGGATGTTAAGACTGCATTTTTTCATTAGTGACATTGATGAGACGATTTATATGGAGCAACCAGAAACTATGTTAGGAGAACCTAACTCTGTAGTTTACAAAGTAAAGAAATCCATCTATGATCTCAAGCAGGCTTCCCGTCAATGGTGTCACAAATTTCGTCAGGTAATTATCTCATTCAGTTTTTTAAGGTAAATCAAGTTGATTATTGTGTATATCGTAAGGTTAGTGGGAGTAAGTTTATATTCTTGGTTTTATATGTTGCTGATATATTGCTTGCCGCCTATAATTCAGATTTGTTACGGTAAACCAAGAAATTTCTATCAAATAATTTTGAAATAAAAGATCTTGGTGAGCTTCCTTTGTATTTGGAATCTAGGTTTACTGAGACACAAATCGAGGTGTTCTTGGATATTGATAAGGTGCTTAAGAGGTTTGGCATGCAAGATTGTAAATCAGGTGACACCCCTATTGCTAAGGGAGATAAATTCAGTCTCAAACAATGCCCTAAGACAATACTTGAGATTAAAGAAAAGGAAAGGTTTCCTTACTCTTCAACTTTTGGGAATCTTATATATGCGTAAGTGTGTAGATGAATAGATCTCGCGTTTGTTACTGGAATGTTAGGTAGATATATGAATAACCTAGGTATAAACCATTGTAAAGCAGCCAAACGGGTTATGAAATATCTGAAGATGATAAAGGATTACGTGCTCATGTATCGTAGATCAGATCAGTTAGAGATCATTTGGTATGTTGATTCTGATCACGATGGATGCCAATGCATTAAGAAATCCACATCAGGTTATGTTTACATGCTAGCTGGTAAAGCCATTTGTTGGAGCTTCCTCCCCTATGGAAGCAAAGCATGTAGCAGTTTGGGAGGCATCCAATCATGGAATAAGGCTGCGCAACTTGTCACTGGGCTGCAAATTGCGTGAAGTATTAAAAGATGATTAAAGTTATATTGTGACAATATGGCGGGAGTCTTTTATTTCGATACCTAGCCATTAAGGATAGGGATCAGAATGGGTAGTTTTCTATCGAACACATTCGGACATACTACATAATTGTTGAACTGCTAGCAAAGGGAGTAACACCCAAAGTCTTTCATGAGCGCATAGCTCGAATGGGTGTTGTTTATGATGAGGATATCCTAGTTTAGTGGGAGTATGTATTTGGTGTTTGATTTTATGAACATTTAGGTATTTATTCTGATCAGAAATAAGGTTATACAGAAATAAAGTTATTCAGTTTTAGGTTAAAGTTTTACTTCAGTTTACCATTTTGCATGATTGAGATTGATCTCACTAAGGAGGATCAGTTGGAAAATAGGCATGTACAGATCACATTCATGAAATTTTCCATGCAGTATATCCATGATTGATATATGTCATTTGGTTGTGTTCATATATGTGATTATTCTGGGATTTAGTTATGTGTAATATGACGAAGATCCTGATTGGTTTTATGTGGGTGCAATCAATGGACCAGATTGTTTAAGGAATAAATAATGGCAATATTACGCGCATAAGGTTTTACACATTTAAGTTACATATGTGCCCCAGTGGGAGATTGTTGGAATAATTCAACAATGGGCCACATATTATACTTATATGTGGGTGCCATATTTCTTATCTCGACCCAATTTATAAAGTGATCTAATAAGGTATAAGGAATTAAGTGGGCTCAATTGGTGTCATGGACCAAAATATACTGAGGCCCAACTTGCTGGCCTATATTCATTGATGGGCTGAATACAGGGTCTCTCTACAAATACAGGGCTATGATCCCCGAGTTAGCTAGGGTTATCATTTGGCCGTCTTGCTTCCCCATCTGCATACAGTTGTCTCTCTCTGTTCCCTAGTAATAACCTGGTTGATCCATCCCTTCTGTCAAGGCATCCATGGATCCAGGTACGCTTCCGCAATGCTCTAGATTATTATATTGAACTTGTATGTTTTGGAGAATCCTAACAATTTACAGTCAAATATAATTACTAAAAATGGATTCCAATACTGATTTAAGAGGTGAGGAAAATTATCTTAAGAATTATGTGAATTTTTGATAATGATTTCATGTTCAAATAAAAGAATAGTAAATCCCATAAATTAAATTGTGTGATAACTGCTCACATACTCGCTCCTATTTTTTTCTCTCCACAACCGTTCCTACGCAGATTTAAATTTCAAATTTAAGCTTTTAGGGAAAAACACTATTTTATTCCCACAGCTTTGTATATTCGCATTCTTACCCCAAAATGGATTCTGGGTTTATTCCACTAAGGGTGGCCTATATTTCAACAAGGAGAAAAGAGAGAGGGGAGAGAAAGTGTGTGTGGGTGCACCGTGGCTGAAGGAGGAAGAACAAGCCAAAATCAATTGGAAAATTCAAGGAAAAAGTGAGTTTTTAGCATGAAATTGTTAAATTCTTCAAGTTTCTAGCATCCTACTACCATTTATCTCACAAAGTCTTCTTGGTTTGGTGTTCTTAAAGAGAAAAGCTCAAGACCTAGAGCTTCTAGTGAGAGAAGGTGAAGAAAAGCTTAAATAGGAAGATGTGGGCTTCAAAATCTAACTCTAGTGATGTTATTGATTGTTGGATTTGTGATTAAAATGTGTTGTTGTAATTTTCAGGATGCAAGAACCCTATGAGAGGTGGAGTCTAATTTTTGTAAAATGAGAAGGCTAACGATATGAAGTTAAATAATGGTTAGAAAGATGATTAAAACAGGCATATGTAATTCTATGGAAAGAAATTGTGTAAATAATATTTTTCCTTCTTGTGCATTTTGGCCATATTTGGAAAATGAGAAATGAAGTGGATTTTGACACTTCAAATGTGTTTAGAATGAAAAATTGTGTAAAGTACATATGAGAAGCTATGTTTAAAAGCATTAGAATTGAAAATGGAAGAAGGGAATTAAGTTTGATATGTTATAATGCATGCTACTGGATAGTCATTAATGAGAAATGCATTATGATGTTGTGTAGCATTGAATTTTGCAAGTAAGCCTACCAAGAGCAAGGGACAAGAGAAGCACAAGGACAAGTCATGCTAAGTTTAAAATGTAGCAAAGTTACATGCTTATACATTAATGTTGTTATTGATTGTTATTTGTGATTGTTTGCCATGATGTTTTATATAGGTAAGTGATATTTGAACATGTAAATCCTTACTTATGATATGCATTGGCCATGTGCAAGTTTGAGTTAAATGTATGTTAGTAAGGTATCTTCATATTCATGGCTAGTTAGTGTTATTAATAATGATCAAGAATGTTAGTATGTTTGTTAGTAATATTGAGATTTCAATGGAATCTCATTTTCCCCAAAATTCAACGCTCTAGGCCAAAGCTTAAACAAAGGTAAAGGCAAGGAAGGAGAGATAGGTGGGAAAGTGATTGCAAGCCACAGTGTATATGTGGAAATGATGCAAATGTTTGTAATTATTTGCTATAGTTATGATGTTAAACTTTATATGATAAACATCAACTAAGTTGCATGGCTTATGTGGATTACATAAGCATGCTATGTTTGCCAAAGTAAACCAAAAAGTAGTGGCATAGGTAAAAAATGTATAAATGATATGCTTAAAGTGGTAAAAAGGGGACCAAAACTTTTGTTAGTGTAGGATTTGACCAAGAGGGGGTGAATTGGTCACTTTTAAAAAATTAAAAAGTGAATTACAAAAATCAAAATGAAGTCACCGAGAGAGAGCAGAGTAATAATAGGCAAGGCGATTTATCCTGGTTCGGTCCTCTCTGACCTACGTCCAGTCTTCAGAGCTTCTTTGAGATTTGCAATCCACTAACAGCAATCAACAGAGCTTCACAAGCCTTTACAATCAAGGAGTCACACTCCCCCTTACTATTTGCAAGAGAACAGAGACTTCACTCTCTGTTTTTCACAAACTCTCAGCCCCAATAATCTCAAGGCCCTGTCCTTGAGTTTCTCACCGAATACAAGAGTAAATCACATGTTTAAACTCTCAAAAGAGTGGGTATGCTAATCACTGAAGATCACAAGATGATTTTGAATGTTTACAGAGGACAAGAAACAGAAAGCATATGAATAAAGCGTTGTTAATCGTCGCCCTCTTCTGTCTTCAATGCTTCTCTATTTATAGTTGAGCTCATTCAATGTGTCTGTCAGAGAAGATCAAATGTCCGTTACTCTGATTGAATAGCCGTTGTCTCTGGTTTATGGGTGCAATGAATGCTGTAATAAATGCATTTGTTTGACGTCAGTGGAGTCCAAGAAGCTTCTGATTACTTCTTGTTTGTCGGAGAACTTCAGTAGATGAATATTTTCCTATTTCATAGGTTAGTAACCGTGCATTTATGGTGGTAGGTAAGTTTTTAAAAACTTTGACAGGAATAAGGAAGGATTTGGAAAAAGAGAGGCTCAGTTCAGAAGCTTTTGTCAGATAAAGTCATGACTCGAATTGTAGGAATTCTTAACTCGAGTTCTATCTCATGGGTTTATAGCAAACTGAAATGTCATGTGTTAAAACTTGAGTTTTGAAAAGTTTGTGACTCGAGTTGATGAAACTTTAATGCTATAACTCGAGTTTATGTTGGAAATTTTTGTAAACCAATTCTGAAACTCGAGTTATGTGTTTCTGGAACTCGAGTTTTAATGTAGCAAAAACTTCCTCAGTAGTTCAAGGGCACGAAACTTGAGTTTTACATACATGGAACTCGAGTTGTCACAACTTGAGCTAGAAACTCGGGTTTTCCTTGAAAATTTTGGGAAACTCGAGTTCTTCAAGACTGCAACTCGAGTTCTTGCTCATGAAGTTCCTTGGACAGAAGATTTGAGGCACAAAACTTGAGTTTTGGAACATCAAACTCGAGTTTAAAAACAGTTTTTCAAAATTTCAAAAGCCATTTTCAAATCCTGCCATGTAATCTTTGAAATAGAACTTTGTTATCATCAAAACAAGGTATCAACATTCTTCCCCTTTTTGATGATGACAAAATCTTAATTCTAAAATTTTGAAAAGTTGAGAAGCATCATAATAAGATCATAATCATAATTCATAATCCATAAAGTCATAAGAATCATAGGTCATTTGAGAGTATAATCCACATAATAAACCATAAAGTCATAATCCATAATATAATAAGCCAGGTCATAAACTAATTCATAGCAAAATAAAAGCCTCTAAATTCAAAATACTTCTCCCCCTTTTTGTCATCACTCAAAGAGGGTGAGAGGGAGATGAAGGTGGAAGGTTAGGAGAGGTGAATAGATGAGGAATAGAGGTCTCGGGTGGAGGTGGCTGAACAGGATCCAAAGGCTAAGCAGAAGCAGAAAAATCAATCTGGGCATATAATCGCTCAGAAGATGAAGGCTCAGACCCCAGTGGTGGTGCTGGCTGAGGTGTCTGGTTGCCTCTAATATAATGCTCAAGAGACCCAACTCTACTATCCAAGCCCTGAACCGAATGAGACAAAGATGCCAACTCAACTGACACAGAAACTTGACCGAACCAAGGTTGCAACAGCTGCATCGAATGATGACTGAAATATGGATTGAACATGGTTTTGAGTCTTAGATGAAATGCAGTAGTAAATTCTTCTCCCATTCTCCTGAATTCATTCTGCATAAAGGTCTGTAATGCTGCCTGAGAGAATGAAGGAACAGAGTGATGCTGCTGTGCAGCAGATGACTGGGCCTTATCCTGGCCTTGAGAGGTAGCAGTGGTGGTCCTTCTCTTCCTCCTAGGAGCAGCTTTTGGCTCAGGAGAGATAATTTCAATGTTCATCCTATGAAAGTGTGTGTCCGTAAAATGTTGAGGATTCAATGGTATCTGATCAGGAAGAAGATACCAAACATGATGAAGGTCCATGATTCGGGAGACTAAGCTGGGATAAGATAGAGTCATCTTCTTCGATTTCGATCGCACCAGCTTCTGCATCTCGAGGAATACCATCCGTCCAATGTTTCTCTTCTCCTTCTTCATAATGGAACCAAGAATCTGATAGTCCATTAGAGAGAGATGAGTATAGTTCTTTCCTTTATTTACCATGCAATGAGAATAAACGTAATGGATGGTCCTCTGCAGTGGTGGCATGGAAGACGGGTCAAAATGCAAGCCCTGTTCTTCCTGAAACTCCTCACTGGCCTCAATGCCTCAAATATCTCTTCATTTCCAAGGTTCTTTAGTGTCTTATCATAACCTCCCGTACCCAGATAAACATTCAACAACTCAGTAGAAATATTAACCTGACTACCCCGCATGATTGTCTGCAGTCCATATTCTACAACTTTCCTCTTATTTCCAAAAACATTCTTTTCCACCATATTATTATAGAAGGCTCTAACCATGTCAGGATTAAAAGGAGTTTGCAATGAAATCAGACTGTTATAATGTTCCAGATATTCCTTTACATTCTGTCCTAGTAAACCACTTATATGATCCAAATCCACATAAACAGCAGGGCACAAGTCTCTATCTTTAAACTTGAACGGGGAATTAATCATTACTGGACTGACATTGTAGCCCTGAGGAGCCTGTGGAATCTCCGGTTGAGACTTCTTTTCCTTCTTGGACCCTTTCTTCTGAGATGATGAAGCCACGTGAGTAGGGGAGCCACTTTTGGTCTCTGAATCAGAGTAGTGATCGGTAGGAGATGGCTCTGGCTGTGATGAAGTGTCCACCATGGGTGCTTTGCCCTTACCTTTCTTGCTTAGAATGGATTTTGGAAGCCCTGTTCTTGGTCTTCTAACCAGAGGAGTCTCTATTTCTTCCTCAGAGGGTTCAGCAATACGCACACGCTTAGAGGGAGTTTGAGATCTTGATTGGGATTCAGAGGGGGCTTTAGAGGTTGATTTGGAAGACTTCCTGGCAGTTGCTTTGGTGCGAGCCATGAAGAATTTGAATCAAAGAGCACAGAAATGAAATTTTTGGCCGAAAAGAGAGTGACGACATCGAATGGTTTAGAGAGATAATTGGGTGATGAAAATGGGTTAATAATGATGGAATGTAGAGGGGTTTTTATGGGTTTGATGTGAATGAAAGGATACAACGGTTTCGAGTAGATGTAACGGTTGAAAATGAAAAGAATTTGAGTGAACTCGAGTTAGGAAAATAGAGGTTAGGGTTCGAGTTATGGCAGAAAAAGGAAAAATATAGTTTCTGAGTGATGGAACTCGAGTTTTGGATTCTAGAACTCGAGTTTCATTGTGAGAGAATTGATTTCTCAGTTATAGAAGTCGAGTTTTGGTCTCTCAGAACTCAAGTTTCGAGAGGCAAAAACAACTATCAGTTAAGAACTCGAGCTTTGGTTCCTCAGAACTCCAGTTTCGTGACTTGCATATGAACAGACGCCTTAGAACTCGAGTTTTGCAATTCCAGAACTCGAGTTTCAGGCCTATGAAGGAAAAATGCATACCTGAACTCAAGTTGTCAGCTCCCAGAACTCAAGTTACCCAAACTTGAATGCCAGAACTCGAGTTTTCCTTTCCAGTTCTCTGAAATAGTGTTGGAACTCGAGTTTGCTTTATTCAGAACTCGAGTTTTATGCCTTTGTGTCATATAACTCGAGTTTCTTTCTCCCATAACTCGAGTTTCTGAGCTTTGCTTCTTTGAACTTGTTTCTGGCACTTACACAGAAGTCTGCAATTTCACCGAAAATACTCCGATGCTTAAGTTAGTATAATTAATCATCAAAACAATGGTAAATCAACATTACTTACAGTTTATTGGGATTCACCATTCCTAATTCTTTTCGAATGTTCATGAATTGCTCCCTGGCTAACGGTTTGGTGAAGATGTCTGCAATTTGTTGATGAGTTGGAATGAAAACCGCTTTGATGTCTTTCCTTTGCACGTGATCTCGGATGAAGTGATGACGTATATTGATATGCTTTGTTCGAGAATGATGCATAGGATTCTTGGCCAAATTGATGGTGCTAGTGTTGTCACAGAATATGAGAATTTCTGTGAAGCTCATTCCCAAATATTGAAGTTGTTGCTTCATCCATAGTACTTGAGCACAACAACTTGCAGCAACAATGTATTCAGCTTCTGTTGAGGATAGTGAAACTGTTGACTGTTTCTTGCTGAACCATGATACTAAAGATCCTCTAAGGAATTGGTATTGACCACTTGTGCTTTTTCTATCTGTTTTGTATACGGCGTGGTCCGAGTCTGAATATGCAATCAACTGCTCATCTGTTCCTTTAGGGTACCATATTCCAAGTTAATGGTACCAGCAAGATATCTGTAAATTCTTTTCACATTCTCAGCATATGATTCCTTTGGTGCTACTTGGTAACATGCACACATCCCAACGCTGAACTGAATATCTAGCCTGCTTGCTGTGAGGTAGAGCAATGAACTAATCATCCCTCTATATCGCTTGATATCATAATCTTTGCCATTGATATCAGCATCAAGTAGTGTGGTAGAACTCATAGGGGTATCTGCACTCTTGCATTGGTCCATACCAAACTTCTTTAATAGCTCCTTTAGATACTTCATTTGGCTAATAAAGATACCATTCTTCCTTTGCTTGATTTGAAGTCCTATGAAGAAATTGAGTTCTCCCATCATCAACATCTCAAATTCTGCTTGCATAGTCTTAGCAAACTCTTGGCAAAGATCATTGTTAGTGGCACCAAAAATAATGTTATCAACATATATCTGTACTATTAACATATCAGATTTGGAATGTTTGATGAATAATGTAGTGTCTATTTTACCTCTAACAAAACCCTTTTTAATTAAGAAATTACTTAATTGTTCATACCATGCTCTAGATGCTTGCTTTAGGCCATAAAGTGCTTTCTTAAGTCTAAAAACATGATCGGGCTTAGAAGAATATTCAAAACCTGGAGGTTATTCAACATATACTTCTTCCATAATGAATCCATTTAGAAAAGCACTTTTGACATCCATTTGAAAAATTTTGAAATCCATTAAGCATGCAAAAGCAAGTAGGATACGTATGGCTTCCAATCTTGCCACTGGAGCATACGTTTCCTCATAATCAATCCCTTCTTCTTGATTGTAGCCCTTAGCTACTAATCTAGCTTTATTCCTGACAATGATTCCAGATTCATCAAGTTTGTTCCTAAATACCCATTTTGAACCAATGATCGGATGATCACTTAGTCGGGGTACCAAGTCCCAAACTTGGTTTCTTTCAAGTTGGTTTAACTCTTCTTCCATAGCAATGATCCAATCATTGTCAGTCAAAGCTTCCTCAATATTTTTAGGCTCTATTTTTGAAATGAAAACTGAAAATTGAGCCTCATTTAAAGATCTTTTTCTTATTTGTACACCTTCATTAATTTCACTTATCACTTGATTGATGGGGTGATTGCGGATGTACTTCCAAGCTCTTGGTAGAGGGGATTGAGGATGTTCATCCGATTGATTCTTTTCAAAAATATTTGTTGGTTGATCATCGATTGAACTATCCTTCTTTCCTTTTTCAAAACCTTTTGAAATAATAATTTCGTCATCAATGTCAGGTTTTGCTTGAGGTTCAGTTTCAACAAATACTATATGCATCGACTCTTCTACTACACAAGTACCTTCATCAGATTTAGGATCGAATTTACCGAGATTATCCTTGCCGTTATTGTGGATGAAACATTTGCTTCCGAATACATGCAAGTGAGACAAATTTGGCTACCTTCCTTTGAACAACTCATAAGGAGTCTTTCCTATTAATGTTCTGATGTAGGCTCTGTTAGATATGTCACACGCCATACTAAGTGCATCAGCCCAGAACACTTGTGAAACTTTCTTTTCAGACATCATTACTCGAGCCATATCCGTAAGTACTTGATTTTTTCGTTCCACGACTCCATTTTGTTGAGGCATTCTTGGAGCTGAGAAGTTGTGGTTGATTCCTTCTCTTTCATAGAATGTTGCAAAGTCACCATTCTCGAATTCGCCACCATGATCTATTCTAAAGGAAACAATAGATATACCCTTCTCATTTTGGACCTTTTTGACAAAAGTAATGAACAACTCAAAAGTTTCATTCTTTGAAGCTAGAAATATGGTCCACGTAAATCTAGAGAAATCATCTACAATAACTAGAGTGTAGAGATTTCCACCTAGATTCTTTACTCTTGTGGGACCCATTAAATCCATGTGAAGTAGTTCAAGGGGTCTCTTAGTTGAAATCTCTTTCTTTGATTTAAAAGAAGACTTGGTTTGTTTACCCATCTAACATGCATCACAAACTAAGTCATTTTTTAAACTTAATTTTGGAATCTCTTGAACTAATTCATTCTTGATTAATTGGTTAAGCTGATTCGTGTTAACATGTGCTAAACGTTTATGCCATAAATGGCTCTCATCAGTTTGACTAATTAAGCAAGAGTTAGAAAAAGCATTTTCTAAATCAATGGTGTAGCAATTACCATCCCTTGGGGCTCGGAGTTGGATGTTCAACTTTTCTTTATTGATAGGTAGATCCTTCTTGTTGATGATGAAGCACTCTTGTGAGTCGAAGATCACCCAATTATCTTTATCAGTACTTTGACTCACACTTAGAAGATTGTGACACAATCCTTCCACGTGATAAACATCCTTGACTGGTGCTCCATTCACATTACTAACTTCACCAACTCCAACAATTCTGCCGGATTGGTTGCCTCCAAAGCTTACTTTTCCTCCTTCTTTTGCTCTAAGGTTGACAAACTTATTTTTGTCACCCGTCATATGTCTTGAGTATCCACCATCGATATACCATTTACTTGACTTAGATGCTCTAAGACAAATCTGCAAAAAGATCATTTAATTGATTTAGGTTGTTGGGTCCTTTCAGGTTAGTGCTAGGTGCCTTTAAAACATAAGTTCTTTAGGTACCCATTTGTAGGTTCCAAGATCTTTCTTTTTCCTAAAATGACAAGAAGTAGTTCTATGTCCCTTCCTATTACAATAATTGCAAAAAGCAAACGGTTTAGACGTGTGTATAGATCTTTGAAAAAACTTTAAATAACTTTTGTTCCCGTTCTTCTTCTTTCCTTTGTGAAAATCATTTACTGGTTTATAACCTATGCCACTATGATCATTAGTTACTCTTTGGGTTTTTAAAATGATTTGTAACATGTCACTGCCTTTTGTAAATCTTTTGAGAGATTTTGTTAATCTATCATTTTCAGTTTTCAAAATCTCGCATTTAGAGCAAACAGGGGCAATGACAGTTTTCTCACTTGGTTTTTCAAGTTCTTTAACCTTCTTCCTAAGGAAAGATAATTCTTTTGCAAATTTCAATAATTCAAGATGCATTTCATCATAATCCTCAAGTAATTCGTCATAAGTGGGGTTAGTGAGAATTACCTCCTCCTTCTCTGAGTCTTCTTCATCCTGAGCCACAAGACAAAGGTTTGCTTCCTCCTCTGCTTCGCTTTCTTCATTTGAGTTGTTGTTGCCCCAAATGCCAGAGACATATGCCCTTTTCTTTTTGAAGAATCTCAGTTTCTTTTTCTCCTTCTCTTTGTTCTGAGCATTAATCAGCGGACAATCAGCCCTGACATGTCCTGGCTTGTTGCATAAGCAAACAATTCTGCTTGATCCTCCTTTTAGTGGTCATCGGGTCTGCTGATCTTTTCGGTACATTCTTCTAAACTTGCGAACCACCATTGCAAGTTCTTCGTCTTCTACACCTTCTTCTTCTTCATCTTCCTCTATTTCAAGCTCCTTTTCCTTTTCTTTTACAGATTTGAGTGCAAGCCTTTTTCTTCTTCTTGAATTTCTGCTATACGTATAGAGTACAAGAGCAAGCATATGTTGGATAATTCTTTCTTGAATTTCTGCTTGCTCTTGTACTCTGCGAGGCTCCCAAACAATGCTGCTACTGAAGTCATTGATTCTCCATAGGACTCTTCGATGGCTGTTACTTTTGCTTCCCACTTGTTGGATAGCACATTGAGAATCTTTCTCACTTGAGAATGTTGATCGTATGTTTTTCCGAGAGCAACTAACTTGTTGATAAGGTAAGTATGCCGCATTTGGAATTCTGCAATCGTTTCTTCATCCCTCATTCTGAGTAAGTCATACTCGGTGGTGAGCATGTTTACTTTGCTTTTCTTTACCGCTTCAGTTCCTTCGTAGGCAATCTCCAATGCTTCCCACATGTGTTTTACGGAGGGTAAAGTGCAGACCTTGAAGAAACTATCTTCATTTAAAGCTGCTTGCAACATTAAGATAGCTTTTCAGTTTAATAGCATCTTATTCTTGTCTTCATCATTGAACTCTGCTTTCGGCTTTGGAACCAACCGGTCTTTATCTTTCTTCATTAGCATAATGTTGCCTGTTTCAAAAATATCCCATAAATCAAAGTCAGTGACCATAATAAAGTTCTGGAACTTTATCTTCTAGAAAGAAAACTTCTGGCTGTTGAATGCTGGAGGTCTGGTTATTAATGCTCCATTGGCTATCACGTGTTCACCAAATCCTGCCATGATCACTCTTGAGACAGTACGTCCTTTAAACAAGAAATCTGCTCTGATACCAAATGTTAGTGTACAATTTGACCAAGAGGGGGTGAATTGGTAACTTTTTAAAAATTAAAAAGTGAATCAGAGAAATCAAAATCAAGTCACCGAGAGAGAGCAGAGTAATAATAGGCAAGGCAATTTATCCTAGTTCGGTCCTCTTTGACCTACGTCCAGTCCTCAGAGCTTCTCTGAGATTTGCAATCCACTAACAGCAATCAACAGAGCTTCACAAGCCCTTTACAATCAAGGAGTCACACTCCCCCTCACTATTTACAAGAGAACAGAGACTTCACTCTCTGTTTTTCACAAACTCTCAGCCACAATAATCTCAAGGCCCTGTCCTTGAGTTTCTCTCTGAATACAAGAGTAAATCACAAGTTTAAACTCTCAAAAGAGTAGGTATGCTAATCACTAAAGATCACAAGATGATTTTGAATGTTTACAGATGACAACAAACAGAAAGCATATGAATAAAGCGTTGTTAATCATCGCCCTCTTCTGTCTTCAATGCTTCTTTATTTATAGTTGAGCTCATTCAATGTGTCCGTTAGATAAGATCAAATGTCCGTTACTCTGATTGAATAGCCGTTGTCTCTGGTTTGTGGGTGCAATGAATGTTGTAATAAATGCATTTGTTTGACGTCGGTCGAGTCCAAGAAGCTTCTGATTTTATCTCATTTGTCGGAGAACTTCAATAGATGAATCTTTTCATCTTTCATAGGTTAGTAACCGTGCATTTATGGTGGCAGGTAAGTTTTTAAAAACTTTGACAGGAATAAGGAAGGATTTGGTAAAAGAGAGGCTCACTGTTAGAAGCTTTTGTCAGATAAAGTCATGACTCGAGTTCTAGGGATTCTTGACTCGAGTTCTATCTCTTGGGTTTATAGCAAATTGAAATGTCATGTGTTAAAACTTGAGTTTTGAAAAGTTTGTGACTCGAGTTGATGAAACTTTAATGCTATAACTCGAGTTTGTTGGAATTTTTTGTAAACTAGTTCTGAAACTCGAGTTATATGCTTCTGGAACTTGAATTTTGATGTAGAAAAACTTCCTCAGTAGTTTAAGGGCACGAAACTCGAGTTGTCACAACTTGAAGCTGGAAACTCGAGTTTTCACTGAAAGTTTTGGGAAAATCGAGTTCTTCAAGACTGCAACTCAAGTTCTAGCTCATGAAGTTCCTTGGACAGAAGATTTGAGGCACAAAACTTGAGTTTTGGAACATCAAACTCGAGTTTAAAAACAGTTTTTCAAAATTTCAAAAGCCATTTTCAAATCCTGCCATGTAATCTTTGAAATAGAACTTTGTTATTATCAAAACAAGGTATCAACAACTTTTACTAAATCTACATATTGCTGTAAATACAAAACATGGCAACTGATATCCAAATTTTATGAAATTTTTCAAGTTGAATAATATAAATCCCAAACTTTAAAACAAGTCATAGTTTGCCTAAATTTGATGTGCATGTACAAAGAAAGTTATGCATTTCCAAATGTTAAGGAAAAATCTAGAAAATTTGAAAAATAACAAAATGAATAATGTATTTTCAAGGAATATTCTGTATTAATAAAGCATGAAAATGGAAAGAGTGAGTATTTTTGCCATGTAGAGAATTGTATAAGCTTTAAATAAACGCTTGAATAACTTGATTTTGATGTTTCTAAAATCAATTATTTTTAAAAAGATTGGCCAAAATTTTAAAATTACTAAGATAATAGTAACCCAAGAAGTGTTTTTAAAATTTCACTCTAGACTTTGGTAACCATTCAAATGGTCTAGTATCGGTCTCACTGACCCATAAAAATAAAGTTAAGAGGTGTTACAAATGGTTTGAGGGGTATTCTTAAATATTGTTAATAAGAACCGTCAATTGTTTTGTAAATAATTGATGGTTTAAACATAATAATTGTTAAGTATTGATGCATCATTTTTTGTAAAAATAGGGGTTTCGCTCTCGATATATACTCATTACAAGAAAAATACCATTTAGTGATGGAAAAATCCATCGCTAAATGGCTATTTTCCATCGCTAAAACGGGGGTCGCTAATATTTTTCATCGCTAAATAGAAATTTTTTTGATGGAAAATAACCATTTAGCGATGGATTTTTCCGTCGCTAAATGACATTTTTCTGGTAGTGAATGTTCTTCCACACACATAAAACAACAACACAAAATAAAATTATAAGTAATACAGTCCAATAGTACATGGCAAAAATCAGAATATTTATACAACATACACTTCATATATTTATAGTATTTACAATCCTTATATATATCTATATAAATATACATATATATAGTGCCAGATGCTTCTTCTTGAACTAAGTGAGCTTCTTCTACAATGATTAATTAGTACTATTAAGATAAAGCCCAACAACATGTATTCTATAGAAGGCCCAACTCAGTCTTAGTGCCAGCCCTTATCTGCACAACATATGTATTCTATAATTTTTTTCTCCGGTTTTCAAATTGTTTAGTGCTCAAAAGTTAGTTCCATGAATAGATTTGCTACAACTAAGTCATTGCTCACTCCTCCTTCCAATGAAGAGGAAGATTTGCTTCTTCGAGGTTCAAAAAATGTCAAGAATGATCTCAAGATAGATGGGAAAGAATTGATGCAAGAGCAATAGCCCAGATTGGGTAGCAAGACCAGTGCTTATCATGAGGGGGGGACCTTCCTTTTTAGATAAACTCAAAGGAACCAGCAGGGATGAAATTATGGATGACCACGGTGAGAATGATTTACTCTCTGATGATTCCTTCTCAGACAAGTCTCAAGGTAATGGGGAAGAGGAACCCATTTGTATTACTGTGGAAGATCCTAACAGAAACTTTCCAATGTTCCTTTTTCTTAGTGCATGAAGAAAAAACTTCACAAGGGCTGGAAATTAGCTGTTATTGTCAAGCTCTTTGGCAGACAGATTGGGTATAGAACTTTGGTCCAAAGGTTGTAGGCTGTGTGGGCTAGGAAAGGAATACTCAATGTGATCAATGTAATATCCATCCTTTTCTGTAAGCTGACATAGAGGCTAAATCGATAGTTATAAGATAAGACAAGGCCCAGAAATAAAAGTACAGAAAAAGGAGATGTCAGTGGAATTACGAGACTCTGGTCAGATTAGTCCTAAGGCTTTGAGATTTCTAAGAATATAAGCCAGGGACATAAATGTCATTAAGTATAAAAGACCAAGGGCAATATGGTCATTGGATAAAAGAGGCCAAACTGGTAGTCAACAGTCAAGTTAGAGGCCACGGATAGAAAGTACGGAAAAAGTTGACGCTGTTGGGCCGGAAGTCGCAGAATCAAATTTGGCCTGATGGATGAAAGCCGGTAGGAATAGTAAAGTTAAGCGTGCTTACCCTAGGGAAATTTCATGATGGGTGACCTCTGGGAAATTTCAAAAAGTCAAATGGTTGACCAAAAATCAGAAAAATCCACAGATGCCCAAAAGATAGAGCAAAACTCACTGATTACCAGAGATTCAACCGATTGTTGAAATTCGGTCTGGATGAGGAATTATGGAATTTTAAAGATTTGATGATTGAAAATATTTATTTAAGGTATCAGGAGTTCTCTAAAACCAAAAACCAGAGTCTAGAAACACTACTAGAAAAATGTAATTTTGCGACGGAAAATCCGTTGCTAAATGGTTGTTTTCCGTCGCTAAAATGAGGGTCGCTAATATTTTTCGTTGCTAAATGGAAATTTTCTAAAGGAAAATAGACATTTAGCGATTGATCTTTCTATCGCTAAATGACATTTTTCTAGTAGTGAAAAATTCAGGGAATTTCATAGTATTTTACAAAATTATTGCCCAAAGTACGATTGAGGCGATTTTCCCGAAAATGAGGAAAAATCTCCAAAAATATAATTTATTACAAAAATTAACTCAGAACAATTTGGAAGGTATTTTGGGGAAAGAAGAAGGGCTAAAATATCAATGAAAAATGTAGAAAATTATAAGGCCCTAAAAATTATTTATCCTAAGGTTTCGTGTTTTCAGGAGTTTTAAACAGGATAAAGTAATCCTGTTAATTTTGGTTGGATAAAGGGACAATTTGAGGATGATGATTTTAATATATTTAAGAGGGAATTATGGAGATTAAATGAGGAAGGAAACATCTCCAGAAAAGTAGAAAAAGATTTACCGGAATAAAGTTATGTTTAGCGATAGAAAGTGTAATCGGTAGAAGTAACCGAATGGAGTTTGGTTTGGTTAATGCAACCAAGGTTTCCAAACAGATTTTTCTTCACCATGTGCAGCCATCATTACTTACTTTTAAGTGGCCAATGAGAAGAAGGAAAGTGTCATGTGTGTGGCAAAATCTCTACCCTTAGATTAACCTCCTTACTTAAAAATGAATCTTAGCCTTCCATCTTTTATGGGAGATTTTATAAAAGGCTTTTTCCTTCCATTTCTTCCT
>JANTPZ010149436.1:0-12532 GCA_025593235.1 Vachellia pachyceras
CTTATAAAGATTTTATCTTTGGTCCAGAAGACCAATGTTTGGAGGAAGTGATGATGTACCATTGAAAAATGTATGTGAGACAATGATGGTCATGATCACATTATATTGGACAGATTGATAATTGAAAGTTGAGTATTCTAATAGCATCAAAATTATGAGAAAATGTTACAATATGACCGGAAGTTATATAGAAACATACATATCAATCTATTGGAAAAAGTTGAATTGGTTGGTTATGAAACTATAAATAACCATGGAATTTATATTGTTATATAATAATATATATTAGTTCTTGAAGAACCATTCCCCACAAAAGTGATATAGTTCCTGAAGAACTATATGTTACAAAAGTGATATAGTTCCTGAAGAACTATATGTTACAAAATTGATATAGTTCATGAAGAACTAGTTTAGTTCCTGAAGAACTAATATAACTTTTTAGCTTATGGGCGGAAAAAGAATTGATGATGAAAATTATGGACCATAAATTTATATTAGAGTTTTGGTTCACCCAAAATTTCAAAGATGATATCCCAATTGGATTAAAATCCAAAATTGTATGGAAGTCATGAAGTACAAAGACTTCAAAATGAAATACACTGAATAAGAAAATCATATTTATATGACTCACACTTGAGGAGGAGATCATTAAAATACAAGTGTGAGATAATTTTGTATATATTTCTATTTATAAGGGGGAGATTGTTAAGCCTTTTGATCTCCCAAAAATGGATGTGATCTCCCAAAATGCATCATGTTAAATGTCATATTGAGATTTTTAAATCAATATGTTAGAAAATTGAAAAGATGTTACAGTAAACCAGAAGTTTACTGATCTAGATAAAGTTATTGTTGGCATGACTTGTTTGATCATCCGAGTCATATATAAGATGCAATATAATGTTAAAGATTGTATATTGACATATATTGAAGAGTCAGAAGATTCTTCATAAATAGTCATCACATTATATATAATTCAAAGGTTATTATGTGATGCTTGTTCTCAATAGAATGTGGATCATGAGAAGATCATTGGTTATGACTTGAAATGGATCTCTAAATTTCTGGAAATATATTTATAGATATGGGCCCATTCGAAAAGCATGTAAACCATACAAGTATTCAATAAGTTTGATAGATACATCTATAATATGGTTACATGTATGATTATTGATAGTTTGCAACCTGAAGTTTGCAAGATTATCTGAATAAAATCATTATGTTCATAAGTGCACAATTTCCAGATTATACGATCCATAAGAATTTATTAAAGCCTCCATATATAGCTTGATCAATGTTTATAATGAGAACAAGATTATTATTTCAGTGTTGATTCATCTGATTTGATATATTGCACCACTTATACATATTAAGCCAACAAAATTCTCCATGTGAAATTGGCTTTTGGTCAGGAGCTAGAGATTTTCCATATTAAATGTTTGAATGTGCAATGTTTATTCTTATTGGTCCATAATAATGCACATAAATGGAAAGTTGAGATAAATGTTGGGCAGGATTCTCATCCTTGTTTGTCTCTAAATGAAACAAAATTATGTTTCTAAAAGGAAACAAATGGGTTTATGAGACTTGTACTGCATTATTGGTTAATTGTCATTTGACAACATTTTTTCACATGAGGGGGAGAAATTGAGGAGCTGGAAAAGAAAACACATTGAATGCAAATGTAGATCCTCAAATAAAATAGTATGAACCAGAAGTTCATTGAATATTGCATTCATGAGATATTGTAAAAATATCTGTCAGATCGAATTATTGACCTAAATAAGAATTATTAATTCTCATATTCCAGTTCAAAATGCTCCAATTAGTATAAATGAAAATGAGACATGCCTGAAGCATGATAAACAATTGGTTCCAAACATACTTTGAATAAAGAGGAGAATATCATTAAGATGATCATATTAATCGAGGAGGTTGGCGCTCCAGAAGAGGCCAAGATGTAACTAATTACAAAACCTCAAGAGAGGTTCAGGTACCTGAAAACTAATATTGAGATCTTGATAAGTTATGTCACAATGAGAAAAATGGAACCGAAAAAGAAAAAGTTGTCGACAACGGTTTTGATAATAATATCAAGTGATCAAATGAGGATCTTATATATGAATCTGTTATAAAAGGATGACAGAAAGGTGATTGGCCAACAGAAAAAGAAAGAGGAAAGGATGCAATAAAATATGATTGCATCATTTCGATATGTGAGAATTATGGACCAGTAGTCCAAATGCATGAAATATAAAGTTGTTATGAGACATATGAAAATGTATGTGAAAACAAAGCTTTTTCACAATGGTATATGATGATGAGGTATATTATTTTGTGGTGGATGGAAAATAATTTCTAGTTTGGAAGGATATGAACACAAAATATACCTTTATTGGATATTATTATATCCTAAACATATGACTCAATGTATGTGAAATTTACATGAAAATACTTGAAGGTCTTAACATGTTAGAAACATGTTTAAGAAAATCATGATATTAAAAATAGTGTATGTTACATCTTATTTTGAGATTCATGACTTTTATTTTGATATTTTGGTTACAAAATTTAATTTAATGGAATAGAAGTCCATTGTGATCTATTCCATGTTAATTTATATGATTCGTTGATATTAATGTTATATATTTATTATGAAAATTAGATTTCTGCAGGTATACGAAAGGATAGTGAAACTGAGATTTGATGCAATGATTTAGCGTTTCCAGGAGAGATACTAGAGACTTGGTCAATATGTTTTAAAAATGTTACATGGTGACAATGTGCCATGCATGATTCGGCTAAAAGGAAGATATGCTCTAAAAGGCAATGGGATTATCTGCTTGACGATAATTCAGTATACTCCATCGAGATAAAAAGATAAAGGTGATGTTGTTATCAAGGGGAGTAAAAGTGACGACGTTATCATAAGAAGTAAGACTGATATTATTTCCAGGGGGAGTAAATATTATGCTGTACTCTTTTTTCCTTAACCAAGGTTTTGTCCCACTGGGTTTTCCTGGTAAGGTTTTTAACGAGGCAGCTTTAATATATATTGTGTACTCTTTTTCCTTCACTAGGTTTTTTTTCCCATTGGGTTTTTCCTAGTAAGGTTTTAATGAGGCACAACATTTATTTATGGACATCCAAGGGGGAGTGTTATAAAATTATATATGTGTGGATGTCCATAAAGCTCTTTGGATTCCTCTTAGGATCCTCTCCCTCTTGATGCTAAATTCCATAACCTCTAACCCCTTATTATTCCCATACTTAATGCCATAAAGATCATAACCTCTAATGCCTTTATGTTGTATCATAATGTGGGTTAATTCTTGTGTTTATGGTATTTTGACTCTTGGAAGGATTTGGTGCCTATAAATAGAGTTGTAATGCAAAGAGTTGGTTGTACATGGAATCACATATGGAATGAGAAATGCAATGAAATGAAAAAGTGCTCCTCTTTATTCTCCCCATCATCTTTCTTCTTCAACTACTCTCTTATATTTTTCATATATGATCCCTTGCTTCTTCTCTCAATTTCCTCTTCTATATTCTCTTCTTCTACTTTCCAACTCTTTTAATTTCATAACAGTTCTATCCATTAAAAACATTAAGTTTGATGATTAAATTATTTTGATTGACTGAATAAAATTTTAGTTAATCTTTTGTATCCGTTAATGTCATGGTGATATTGCATCATTTTCTAAACTTTCGAAGTAACATTAACTCTAAAAAAAATTTGGATACCCAATACAACTCTGTGGATATTTTCGGGATAAATTTATCCTTCAATTCTATATTCAAATTCGTTATTGATGACCTTGTGAGCATCTTTTTAAGTCATTAGCTTCTTTAAATCATAATGAATATTTGAGAGTTGAGACTTTAGTAACATCGATTCTGTGTGCTTGAAGCAAAATAGAAAATATGTAAATGATTAAATTAACCAATTTGAAGAATTATCAATAGTTGGATTTAGGCAAAGGGTCAAATACCACAAACCAAAATTCAATTTTCTATTGAAAGAGGTACCCACGTTCACCCTGTGTTTTCATGGAAGTAGATTCTCTCCTTTTACTTCAATAATCTCATTATCAACATTAGATCAAACAATGGATAATTCAAATTTAATATTTTATAACATTCTTAATGTAAAATTTTATAAATTAATTTTTTGTTATTTTATCTGTATTGCATATTTGCAGTAACGAATTGTCCATATCGTATTTTAACGGTTTAAATTTATTTATTTTTATAATAATGTTATAAAATAATAAATTTGAACCCTCTATTTTCTTTATCTTAGAGTTGAGATGAGATTCTGAGAAGAAGAAAAAAAGGATAGAAAGTATATAACACAAACCCAAGTTAGGATGACAAGAAAATTAGGGCCTTTCACTTTTTTTCATCCAAATATAAGGTTGGTACTTGATAATGTATTGGGCTTGTTTAGAACAACGTTTTTAAAAGTTGAATGCGTTCAACAGTATTTTCTGTAAAATGAAATAATCTCCTCCATATATTTATCTCGACTTACGTAAAAGTACTTCTTTACCGCGTTTTCAAACGGGTACATTGAATATAATTGTATTCAATATAATGATACCGATGTTTAAAAAACAATATGACAAATTAAAAATTGAGGAATAAATCATAATGGTATTGTTAAATATTTAATGTCACAGTCCACTATCTAGATAGGAATAAAATAGCTTAGCAGATCCGTCCATCTGCAAAGATCTTCCATTGATGATGACAGAGA
Organism: Vachellia pachyceras; assembly: GCA_025593235.1. Classification (NCBI taxonomy): domain Eukaryota; kingdom Viridiplantae; phylum Streptophyta; class Magnoliopsida; order Fabales; family Fabaceae; genus Vachellia; species Vachellia pachyceras. Next base: position 4,763 of record JANTPZ010149436.1, read on the forward strand.
TGTGAAAAGCATCCACTTCTCTGTTGAAAATGCCCAATGGATTCACAATGTTCATTATCGTTTTTGCTTCACACTCACTAACCATTAAAAACCACTATCTTGGTTCAACTTTCTTTTCTTTCTTTTTTTATTAATTGTATGAAATTTTCCTGAATTTTATGTTATCAACAAATAACCTCCTTCATCTTTTTTTTTTGGTGAACAACAAGCAAGTGGGCCATTTGGCCCACACTTGGAACCCCCCGGTATCCGGCGCCTTTTCCTGAGTTCATGGCCTTCTTTCAACTGGACCAGGTAACCTGGGACAACCGACTAATCCGGAGCGAGGAATACACGTGGCACACCCCTTTAAGGTGCTTTGCACCAAGGGTGGGTTACCTCTACCCCAAGCGTTGCTCCCAGGGATCAAACTCTCGACCCCTAGGGGAGTGTCAGCCGCACTAACCACTGCACTCCGACGCTCGTGGGTAATAACCTCCTTCATCTTTGAACTCTACACTAAACTACTGTTATTATTAGTTTTGTTCATTACTGATCTGCACATAGCTTAAAATTAAAGGAGTATATACATATAGATCGGCTTTTGAGAGTTATACGTACACAAACATAAAGTTTAAAGAATATATAATTAATAGTTGCATAATATCCACACACAAAATAGTTAGATCAAATTTCTTGTATCCATTATATTGTGTTCTCAATTTATATCTAGTTAGTTGTTTTATTTTTAAAATATTATTACTTAATTATAAATCTATATAAAAAAATAAGAGAGATGCCCATGTGTAATTGGAGAATTTGATATAATGAATATAAATGACTTGATGTAAATACGGTTTACTTGTATTGACATAAATATTAAGGGTAGTTTATTATCAAATTTTAAATATTAAGGGAACATGGTTCAAATTTCATGGGGCTTTTGTGCAATTTTGCCTTTCTTTTAACATGAAGAGTGTTTTCTAAGTTCCAACACTAAAGACCAACACTAATCTTCTTATGTGCATGAAGAAGAAAAGCCAATCTTCTCCTAATATGTCTACGCCATGTTTGAACCTCTTAGTCTTAAGCAGATTTTCATTTCTATTTTTTACTTTTTAATAATCTATTTGATATTCAAATACTTCCAATTGATTGAGGTTCATATCAAGTCATGCGCCAAGTTAATAAGACTTTTCTAATATGATTTTCCTTTGCAGAAAATTTAATCTCAAAACTTCATTTACAATGTTAAGTGCTTTACCAGTTGAACCAACTATTATGAGTCCTCTTGTTCTTCTCAATATAACTCCAACCATCTGATAAAAGAAAACAGTAAAAGCTTGTGAGAACTGCAACCGAACACAACGAAGTGTTGATAGTGATGTTCTCATGCTCCAAACTTTTACGCTTATCAGTCATTACAAAAAAGATAGAGATGCCAAGCAGTTGTTTGATATGTGGACATTTTTTAAGATTCCTTTTCTTGATTGATATCAAATAACATCACAATGATGCTCCATATCAAACTTCTCTCACCTGTCTAAACCTAATACTTTACTAGAAAAAGACACCTCTCCCTTTTACCAAAGAATATTGTCCATTGGGTCGTAAATCGAGGTGGTAAGCAGCCTCATCTCGTTAGAAAGAGAACAAAAGTTTAAAAACCAAGAAGCACATTTGTTGGAAGAAATAAAAACCTTCATACTTTAAATCTCGAAAGAGACTAATCAAACTTAAGAGTGGCTTGGGTAATCTTGTAACTTAAAAAAAAATATTGTCCACTGAAAAAACTGGTTTTTCACCAAGTATTGATGCTAATAGAAAGAGTTTTAACTATTTAAATACGATATCTTGAATTTGAGTTCATGCCCATTGAATGTAGAAAATGCCTTTAGATGAACTACTCCAATTATGTCACATAATGTTCAAATATAACATTGTTAGATAGCCATGAAAAGCTTAATCTTTTCTCAAGAAGCAGAATACTATACCTCTCAACTAGGTTTTAAAAGAAACAACAATATGCTTTTTTTTTTGGGGGGGGGGGGTTGCGCCAATGTTAGGGATGGAAAATGAGAATCCAATTATTGATAGAAAAGGAATAATATAAAGAGATAGTCACTGTTTAAATGATTACAACTACGACACAATAGACGTCGTGATTGTTTGGGAACACCGTTCCCCAAAAGTGTACGCAAGCCAAAACAAAATAATCTCGAAATCTGTAAAAACCACCTTGAAATATGTAAAATACCTTGGAATCCGTAAACTCCTTTCTCCCGATGGAATTCCCAAACACACACATCATATATATCTCATTTTTGTTTGTATTGAAAAGAGCATCTTCGTTTTTCCATTCACGATGCCAAATGAGCTCTGAGATTGAAGTCATGAATCATGTGAAGCATCTAGTCAGTCCACGCTGCCAAATGCTGAGGCATTATTAAACTGGGCAAACAATTGAAAAATCTAATTTTCAATCAGAGTCAAGCTCCAACCCTTTTACTTGACTAGATGAAGCACCCAGAACATCTTTTACCCCCTAATAGCCAAATAACCATAAAAAGAAAAAGAACCAAGAGTTCTGATGACTAATTCATTTTACATAAAAATTATGTTGAGAACTAATTGATAACGCTTGGTCATCATGTACCGAGTCTGAGAACTTACTAGCCCTGCAAAATGAATTATATATATATGTATATGTATAGGCCAATTGAGAGAACTCGAATATCTTTTTTCTTTTTCCCCTTGAATATCATCAAAACAAGTAACGGGCAGTCCTGTTCAGTGGAAAATTAATGCCCGTAGTATGCATAGATGACATCAAATCCACAGGCAAATTTGGTATCCATGAATCTATGGCAAACTGATATTATCAGCAGAAGAAAAATAGATAACTTACTTTGCAAGGAAAACTTCACCACTATGATACAAGCCTGCCAGCGAGGATCCCACCAAATATTATGGCTCCAAACCACTTATTTGAGTTAAATCTGGAAAAAAAATTTCAAGTGCCAAGATGGGGTTCATTATGTTCAGCAAGAATCAAGAACAAACATATAAATGTAAAATTATTAAAAGCATCCAGCAACTGGAACTCATTTTCAAGACTCAGGGTACTGGATGTTCAATAGCAGCTTTGTCACGTCGTAATTTTAAGTTCAACATTTTAGGTGACATCAACTACATAGAGATTATAAGAAACATTTTGCTGTGACAGATATATAGCAAGTTGCATCTAGTCAATTAATTAGCACACTCAGAATAATATATAGCAGAGTTATCACTGAATTTTCTAGCGGTTTTATGTCCATGCATAGAATTGATGGTGACTGGCGAGAGTTCCCTCTGCCATAAATGTAGACAGCGAAAACTGATTTATTTACAAGTCAGAGAGAAAAATTCAAGATAAATTTATATAATATATAAAAGCATATAACTCCCATAATTTCTTTTCTATATAATATATCATTAAACAATCAAATCTATATCTATATATAATATAAAGCATCTAACAAGCCACATTATTCATGAGCCATGAACAGTGCAACTCAATTTCCAAACTTCATGCAACTAACAAGACTTGTACTAGCTTTTCTAAAGCTCCAGTAGAGGTTTTGCGCCAATAAATTGCCAAGGAACAGTGAAAAACCAGTAGAATACACTGGATGTTGCACTTCTAGATCAGAAAATAACAAATATCATGGCCATAAAATAGAAAAGTGATACTGATATCCTCCAGAAACATACTTCTTGTTGCAATCAGAATACGATGAAAGGTCAACAGTCCAAATTTGCCAGACTAGGTGCGCGGATGCAGCTCCCAGAAATGGATAATATGGCCAGCCTGCACATTATATTATAATCACGCAGCAGAAACCAGTTATTGCAATCCAGCTGCTAACAGGCCCGGCCATAGGAGAACAAATAAAGTCATAAAACATACCAATCTCAGCATTAAATCCACTCAAGACAAGACTGCCAATGCAAGCGATGCCAAACCCAGAAATCCACTCCTTCGTTAACTCACCAAAGCGCAAAGCTGTTGATTTAACTCCCACTTTCACATCGTCTTCTTTATCCTGCTCGCCAAAATTTTTTTCTAGACAGAATAAGAAACTCAATTGCATGGCTTCAGTAACATGATTCATGAGAAGGACCTAAAGCAGTATTTTGATCCCCATGAAGCTGACCCAAAATTTTTAGGTTTTCTTTTCATACTCATTGCATTCTCTGTTTTATAATACCCAAATCAGACAAAAAGTTATCCGAACTAGTGAATAGCTATGTATTAACATTTAAACGTAGCATGGCTGAAGAAGCAAACAATACTGCCTTTTAGCAGGCAGGAACTGGAACCTAAACCATAATTATTAAGTTGCCTATTGAATTTCAAACCCAGTAGCGTCGGGGGGATGAAGTCCCAGAATACAAAAAAAATTGAAGCCCAAATATTAACCTCTAGAAAGTGTGAGGAATCACATAGAAGTAATTCCTTGTGCTTTAGTGGCACCAAGGCCTTAAAACACTGATCCATTAGTCTTTTCAGTTTAATAGTACTCTGCTGCTCACTGGTGGGAACGCTGATGGCAAGGTTTATAAGGAAAACAGTAAATAAAGAGCATGGAGCATAGAAATTGAAATAAATTATCATCATTGTTCAAATAAATTTAAATTAAAAAAGAAAAAAGTATGCTGAGCTAGCGCTTTGTCCGCAATTCAGGTATGAATGGGATTATGTCATAAGATTTGGTAAGGATATTTTACAAAACAAATACTCGGTCTTCTCCAAACAGTTTAAGCTTCTAAGTTTTAGAGACAATTTAGATGACTGCGTAACAAAGGTAAGCACACCTTGCCAAATCCCTTATATGCTCCTATAACTAGAATTTTATATTGGCTACAGCAATCGAGTTTAACCCAACACATTTCCTTGGAAGGCAGAACATATTGCATGGACAAAGGTATAGACTCTTGCTATATAGGAAATAGGAACTAAATAATATGAAGACATTGGGAAAAAAGTGAAGAGAGATTTAAAATCGGAGAAACAGATCTTTGCATCTCATAAGAAGCACAGCTGTTTGTACCTGATGAGCATATATTGTATCATACACAAGTGTCCAGAAAACTCCAGAAGCGTAAAGTGGAAGCACAATAGCCGGATCCAGGCTTCCCTTAACTGCAGCCCATCCCAATAGGGCCCCCCAGTTAAAGGTCAACCCAAGATAGGCTTGAGGCTGAAAGATGAAGTTACATGAGATAAAAGGCTTTGTGAGATTATTAATCAAAGATAGGATTAAGATCTATCAATGGAAACTAGAAATAAGGGAACTGCATTACCCAAAATGTGAACCTCTTCATGAGGGGATAGGAGAAGACAAGCAACAAAGATGAAGCTCCCAAGATCCGACTGCCAAAAGAACACAAGCCGTAATTATTTAAAATGCATTGAGGAATGTCATGTCATTGAATATTGAATATTAATCAAAATTATGTATACAAGCTGAATAATGATAAAGAAAAATTTCATGAAGATGCATCGTCCTAGCAAAACATGCAGAGAAAAATCATTTCAAGTTTTCCATAATCATCCACCTAAACATAAATGGCAAATTGTTCACCTAAAGCCTTAGCGAGAGACCAAAGCATTATTCTGAGTTCTGACCATGATCATCTTTATCATACTAGTTTCCCTATCTAGGACATGCAATCCAGATCATGGTTCCTGTGCGGTGCAGTTTTCCTCCCAATTAGTCTATTGTTACAAAATTAAGGGCCTAGCAACCTGATATAACAAGGAAGAATGGGCCTGGCCCTAACTCCTAAGTACAGAATATGCCGTTCATAATTAGCACTGACCTATAATTATTCAGTTGTAAAAGAATTCCAAGACCCAAAAGCAATTGAAAACCAAGAAAACAAAGCCCTTGAAATGGTGTCAGAAGACCACTTGCTACTGGTCTGACCTTTGTACGCTCCACCTGAATTATATATTTACATAAAAATTTATTCAGAACCTCAAATAATAATTGTAAATAAAATCATACTGTAAAAAACGAATCAGGCAACAAATATCCCAAGGATCACACAAAGGGTTGGGAGGCAATCAATAACTGGCAAATACAAATTCTTAATCCATCATCTTTTCTCATTTGCTCATACCATTTTGGCTGCTTATGCAAGAGTATGGCTACGTATGATCATTAAAACATGTAGTGCTCAAGAGTCAAGAGGCACAATAGAGTGCTATTTCTTTGTATTTCAAATGGTTGATTCAGAGAATACGCGCCTCTAGCTGTTGATGACTGAGTGAATTGATTGCAATTATGGAATTTTAGTTGGGTTTTACAACCTCCAACTCCATTGCAGACTTTGTCACTGAACATAGATCAGGGCGATCTCAAAATTTAAATCCAAAGAGTGCTAGTGGATGGTTCGTAAAATGAATTTATATTCTGCATTAATTGATTTATTTCTGAATAAACTAAACATGTCTGGAATGATTTTTCTAGTTATTTACATGTTTATCACACCCATATGAGGGATAACATTTTTAGAGGATGATTCACAAAAAGACAAGTAGGGCATGCTTAGATAAACTAACACGCTCCAGTATAATAATTTAAAGCACAAAATCCCTATCTCCCATTAGAAGTAAAACCAAGGATGAAAGCAACTAAATTACCTTTATATCAATATCCCGATCAAGCAGATCATTAACAGTACAACCAGCGCCCCTTAAAAGCAATGCACCACATCCAAAGAGTGCCAACAGTTTAAAATCAGGAAGATGCCCTGGAGCTGCTGCCAAGGTAATTGACCTGCAACATAGAGCATATAAAATCAGAAACTCTGGTAAAAATAAGGAACTTCAGATAGGAAAGTAATCAAAGTGATAATTACGATAGAAGTTTCCATGGATATATAAATCCTCAAAAGTTAAAACGTAAAAAAATATCATTTACTTGGCAAATTATTTCTTAAGCATTTTGTCAAATCATATGATATATCTATCAAGTTATTAATCAGAACTGAATTTACTGTTTGATATAATTTGCAATTCATAAATAAGCGTTCCAGCTTGCAATTTGATAGCAATGCTATATACACAAACACTGCACATGTGTGTGTTAACTAGTCGTCAAGTTGGCCTTCAAAATTATTACATCTCTCCATGCTGCCTCATATCAACAAAGAATTCCTTCACAAAGAAAAGGGAAAAAATCAAAATGAACCTTACCAGATACAAGGCCATAAAAGCAACCATGTTCCAATTGGCTTGTCAAGCCGAGCAAGCCGAGCATAGGGCTGAAACTGCCTCGGAAGGTATAAATCAATCCAAGAGGGGCTGGCTGCTGGAAATCTCGTGTCATTTTCATTACCACTTAAATTTTTGTGTTCCTTAGAATCCCCTCCCACACCAGAAGACGTAGAAATGTGTGCAACAAAATGGAAATCTGGATGAAGTCTTGTACTTCTACATAATTCAAGATTAAAAATCTGAGGGAAGGATTGCCTGAATGGAACATTTGAAAGGCAAGGTTTGTGAGTAGGGGTTGGATTAACAGATTTTTGAGTGGGGACTGAAGGATCAAATATTGAGAGGCATTGAGACACTGAAGAGCAAGAAGAAAGGAGATAAGATTTAATAGATCTCCGTGAAACACGAGAGATCAAAACAGAAGCCATTACTTTCTTTAAGCAACAATCTGGATTTGCCTTGCTTCTACCACACCAAACTAAGCACTTGGTTAAATGATTGGTTAGCAGATTTGAATGAAG
>JANTPZ010149447.1:2774-12853 GCA_025593235.1 Vachellia pachyceras
CTACCTTGCTGTCATGACCGTTGTCTTCTTCTGGGCTGCTCATGCATCTGATTTCTTCACAGTACTATAACAAAGCTCTAAACTTGCTTTAAAATAACTAATATGTTCTTCCATAGAACTTAGCCCAAATTTAATGAATTATTATTGTCAGGAAAAATTTGGAGTTCGATCTATCAGATACAACGACGATGAGCTTACTGCTGCTGTTTACCTTCAAGTGAGTATAGTGAGTCAAGCTCTCATCTTTGTGACTCGTTCAAGGAGCTGGTCTTATGTTGAACGCCCTGGTCTCCTCCTTGTCGGAGCCTTCCTCATTGCACAACTGGTGAGTAGTCTCAACCCAAAAACAAAAATATGGAATCTCTCAAACTCTAGCCACTCTAAATTCTTCTTCTTTGAACAAGATTTTCTAAGCAGAATTGTTGGTTTATGATCTAGATCGCGACCTTGATAGCTGTGTACGCGGACTGGGGCTTTGCAAGGATTAAGGGAGTTGGGTGGGCCTGGGCTGGTGTGATCTGGCTTTACAGCATCATCTTCTACATTCCTTTAGATATCATAAAGTTCATCATCAGATATGCATTGAGCGGAAAGGCCTGGAACAACATTACTGAGACCAAGGTACTTCAATTATCATTAAAATACTTGTTCTTCCTTCTTTGCATTGAGTGCAAGACAAAAATTACATAAGAAAGATTAAACCATTGACATGCTTTGGGATGTTGCTAATGATAATAACAGATCGCTTTCACAACAAAGAAAGACTACGGAAGAGAGGAGAGAGAGGCACAATGGGCTGCTGCTCAACGCACAATGCATGGCTTGAATCCTCCTGAAGCAGGTGATTTCTTGAGGGACAAAACAGATTACAGAGAGCTCACTGAGATTGCAGAACAAGCAAGGAAACGAGCTGAGGTTGCAAGGTAAACCAAAAAAGGAGAAAAGTGATGACCACTAGATTTCCCATGTTTAATCATTATACAGTGTCTTCCTTACCGAACTGTATTGTTTTGTTTATTTTGTTGTTGATATGATTATTTTCATATATTTTTGTCCTCGTTTGGTTTTAAAGCTGCAAAAGTTATTTTTTGTAATAATCCAACGATAGGAGAGATTGTGAAACACGATCTGGTGTTGGAGGCGGAAGATAGATCAAATGACTTTGCTGCAATTGTTACTTGTTATATGACGATATGAACATAAATCATATTATCTATTCGTATGTAAATAAGTTGTTTTCTCCATCTGGTTCATGTTAAATCCTTATTGCTGTGGCAAAAAAAGGATAATTAATTTGTAAGTCCTTAAATTTTAATATAATATTGTTTAAGGTATCAAAAATAATATTATAATAATATTATGTTAATATTCTTTTAATTTTAAAATTAAACATATAGATTTCTATTATTTATTATTTTATAATTTTTATAATAATAATAATTTTAAAAATAGAACATAATTATCATTACTTATATCAATTATTTTTTAATACTATTTAATAAATAAAATTAAAAAGCTATAATAGATGAAATTATGAGTATTTGATAAAAAAGGATAGAGACTTGTGGAAAAAAGATGAGGAGACAGAGGCCCTCCAAGAACTACTGAGAAGACACAATGGTGGCAGAGCAAGACATGGTGGAGCAACAGGAAGAAGAGGAGGAGGAGGAGGAGGAGGAGGATTCAAATGCGATCCATTTTATCTTTATCTTTTTGGTATCTGTGGTCGTTGGCCTTTTTCTACATATCCTTTCCCTGAAAATCCATTTCAACCACCGCCACCGCCGTTCCTCACCGGAATTCTCCTCCCCCTTTGCTGCCTTCTCCTCCGCTGCCACCCCTTGTCCCGCCGCCGCCTCCATTGGTTTTCCCACCGTTGCTGATAATTCCGCCACCGCTTGTCTTCTCTCCGCCTACATTTCCTGATATACCAGAAACGCCCATGCTCCCACGGCTAGCACCTCCTCCTGTTATATTCACCGATCTTCCACTGCCAGATTTCCCCTCCGCTTGTGGCTTTTTTTTAAAGAACGGGTGAGGTGGGTGGCAAAAAAAAAAAATAACCCTAAGATTGAGGGAAACATGAAAGGGGACACATGGAAGATCCTGGTGGAGATGGCGATCCTAGTCACACGGCCCCATAACGAACCGAAATTTGGATGTTTCTCGTGTTTGGTTCCACCCTCACGCGCCCTCAAGGAGCGGGAGCCTCACGCGTTCTTCTCAGGTTGTTCGGATTTGTTGGAGATTCAGGTGCCCAAAAATAGACCCACAGCGAATTGGGAATTCAAAAAAATATAAAAAATGATTTTCTCAAAGCGGTAATTCCAAAAAAAAAAAAAGAGCAAAATGAAAAAGAAAAGGGTATAAAGGTTGCATCCAGGCATCTCTCTTAAAAAAAAAGTAAAATTTGTTAATGAATAAAAGGTCACGAAGATTTATAAAATTACTATAAAATCTCAAAAGTAACTGTTGAGGTTTTCATTAACAGTCTTACCAGCCTTCATTAACAATCTTAACAGCCACTTCTGGATCTTATTGTAATTTTATGAATCTTTAAAAGATTTTATTAATTAATTCTTCTATTAAGGACTTCATTGAAAATTTCTAAAAAAAAGGGAAAGTGGCTCGATGATGACGCTGTGCTTCTTTTATCACTCAATCAAAAAGCAGGTTAACAGAAGCGAGGGGTATTGGATGAAAACGGAGTTTGTAAAACTGGGTTTTAATGTCCAGTGTCGAAATTGATGTATAAACAGTAAAACGCATTAAATCTTTGTCAGTTTCCATTGCTATGAGCTTAGAGAAGTGGTGTTCTGTTACAGAATGCTTGGCATGAAAAGCCTATTATACAGTAGTAGGCAAACTGGGGCAGTTGATGTGCGTAATGATGAAGATGATGAATGGCTGTATGAGGATTCGGCAGTAAACTCATCAGAGTCAGCCCACTGATTGCCGAGTTATTAGGCATCATTCATGGAGTTCAAGTCAAGAAACGGAGGAGGAGGAAGAAGTTGAAGTCAAGCTGTAGCAGCTCGTGAAATTAATGTGCAGCCGCTATTTAGAACTGAGAGAGAGAGAATTCTTGTTGGCTAAAATTGGAGAGAAAAAAAATATCAAAGAGAGAGAACAAAGTTGAGAAATTTATACAATAATTATTTACTCCCTTTTTTCTTTTCTCACTAGAATATATATATAGATTTTATATGGATACGTATGGATATTGGATTTCAGAACATATTCTATTTTGATCCCTAACTTGTTGCAAGAGGCATCCCCGTTCCACTTTCAGCCCAATTTATTCTCCTGACGTAAAATAGCATACATCATCAGTACTTTAAATTAAAACATTATATAAATATGAGAAATTTATAATCACATTCGAAGAATTAATGAATAAAATATTTTAAAAATTGATAAAATTACCATCAGGTCTTAGGAGTAACTGCTAAGGTTGTCTTTAATAGCCTTACCATCATTCATTAACAACATCAACAGTTACTCATGCGACCTTATATCCTTATGGTAATTTTATGAATCTTTAAGACCTTTTATTCATTAATTCTTCTATTTGAGACTTGATTGTAAATTTCCATATAAATATCCAATTGAGTTAGGTCCATCAAATAACCTTTTTTAAAACATAGGTACATACATGACCTTTCAGTGTAATCCATTAGTCCTGTTCAAGATAATGTTGAGCATATAATATTAACATATTTTTAAAGGAAATTTGAACCGTAATTTAGCACAACATGACTGTAAAGTCCCACATCGGTTGGGAAGGAGAACGAAGCATGCCTTATAAGGATGTGGATACCTTCCCCTCGTGGACGCGTTTTCTGGGTGGCTACGGCTGCACCCAGAGGAACAAAACTCTGCTCTTGGCTACGGCTGCAAACAGGGACAATATCTGCGAGGGAGGGCGCTGGGATGTTACAAGTGGTATTAGAGCCAGGTTTCCGGTCGGTGTGCCAGCGAGGACGCTGGGCCCCTATGGGGGTGGATTGTAAAGTCCCACATCGGTTGGGAAGGAGAACGAAGCATGCCTTATAAGGGTGTGGATACCTTCCCCTCATGGACGCATTTTCTGGGTGGCTACGGCTGCACCCAGAGGAACAAAACCCTGCTCTTGGCTACGGCTGCAAACAGGGACAATATCTGCGAGGAAGGGCGCTGAGATGTTACAAGTGGTATCAGAGCCAGGCCTCCGGTCGGTGTGCCAACGAGGACGCTGGGCCCCTATGTATGGGGAGTGGATTGTAAAGTCCCACATCGGTTGGGAAGGAGAACGAAGCATGCCTTATAAGGGTGTGGATACCTTCCCCTCATGGACGCGTTTTCTGGGTGGCTACGGCTGCACCCAGAGGAACAAAACCCTGCTCTTGGCTACGGCTGCAAACAGAGACAATATCTGCGAGGGAGGGCGCTGGGATGTTACAAAATATATAATATATTATTTTTAAAATAAAAAATTTAAAAAAAAATATAGATGATGGGTTGGGCGTGGCACCAGCGGGTTGGGCCTGCGTTACCAGCTCTATTTTTCTCTACATCTACTTTATTTTTCTTTAATGAAACACTAAAAAAAATTACATTAAATGTTTCCTGCTTCATGGTCCTGTTTGTTTAAATTTAGAAAATTTTGATAAAATTAATAAGGAAAAAATTTAAAGGAGAGCTTTTATGTTTTGAATAATAATGTGGCCAATTGCGTATCTTTTTACTATGTTTTGAATATTATTTTTTTATAAGAGATATAAGTTGTTAGGAGAACTTTAAATTAAATATCAAAAAATATTTTAAGAATTGGTAAAAAATATTTATTTTGCTGTGAAAGAGGCCCTTCACTCTAAATAAATGTTTTTCTGAAGAATAAAAGTGATGAATTTATTGTGTTCCTGTGAATTTAAAAAAGAAATTGAGTTTGAAAAGAAAAATTATTCTAATTCTAACTATTTTGATAAAGGTGATAGGGGGAGAGGATGCTGGCAGAAATATATCAACATGGGAAATGTTATGTCTCGTTTGGAATGATGGAATTATATGTAAGGAAATGGAAATGTAATTAATTTCCATATAGATTGTATGTTTGGTACCATGGAATTGGCCTTCACATGGAAGTCAGTTCCATCAAAATGGCCTGAAATCAATTCCATGATAAAAGCTCAGTTTTGCAATTCCATATCCCCAATATCTCTTCTACCCTATGCCTTCTACCTCCCTTGTTTCAACCACGCAAGGAAGATCTTCAACCCAGGGAATGGAGCCAGCAAAATGAAATCCATCGGCACGATGGCATGCTAATGACGGCAAACCTCTGCCTCACCGTCATCGTCATCAGTGTTATCACCAGTCAAGCATCTTTCATTGTCATTGTCAGCGTAATCGTCATCGTTGTCATTAAAACCGGTTGAGCTTCTTTCTCTGGTCGAGCTTCTTCCACCGTCATCATCATCAGCATCATCATCTCCATCTTCTTCATCTTCGGCATCATCGTCTACCATCTTCTACCTCACCGTCATCAAGGAGGATTTTTCGTCTTCTTCATCTTCAGTGGCATCATCATCTTAGGCGCCTCCGAAAACCTCCGCAAGCATTCCCATTTCCAACAAGCATTCTTTCCTTGTGTGGATCTCCGCCATGCATGATGGTCGACCTCTACAATCATAGTCGACCTTCGCTGCCATTCACTTTCTGGGATGAAGAATGGCGTCTAATAGATGAAAATTTTAATTTAAAGGGTATTTTGATATTTTTAAATAAAAATTGGGTTCAATTTCCATAACATACTAAACGTACTTTCAAATTCCATTTCCATACCCATCAAAATCAATTCCAGTATATCAAACTGGCCTTTATAAAATGTAACTTAAGCATGTAGATGTTAGAATTAGGCTCCTTTATCGTGATATTCGTACACAGCCATGAAATGTAATTTAAGACAAATGTCAATATCATAACCCAACTTACCTATATTCTTAAACAAAATATGAAACCAAAAAAACTACATGTCATATGGCTATGCAAAATATAAGTATTTAAAAATTTTCGAGCAAGTAAATCTGGGCAATAACAAAATGGCGAGTCCCTGCTGAGAAAAAAAAGTTAAAAATAATTACCTAGCGTCTACAATCTTTGTTCAGTTAGACCACAATTTTGAATGGTGGCTTGATATATTTCAGCTCATCTAATTTAATTTAGACTTGGTTGATTTTTTTTAACTTGGCATGGTTTATTTTCTAGTCTTAATTGTTTAGAAATAAAAATGCAGTTACTAAAGTTGTTTTTTAAATAATCTGAACTAATATTTAAAATAATTTAAAAATTACTTGAATTAACCTGCATAGTGTCGAAAATTGAAATCCAACATTCACACTGCCATTGAATTAAGTTGCACGTTGTTCGATAAATGTAGTTTCCCATTCCAAAACATGATTTTCTTTTTTGCAGAAATGGATTATGGAGACAAAATGAAGTGTTTGGGTGTTATAACAAAATCATGTGTTTGGTGGTTAAAATTGCGGTTTTTAAAGGGGTATCCGGTTATTATACACCTAAAGCCATAGGCGGACTTACATGCTAATCAGTGGGTTCAGTCGCACCTCTTGATTGTCAGAAAATTAGATATGTCTCACTCATCTAAAAGACACTTATCTTGAACCCCTCAACCTGAGTCCTGAGTCCATCACTATCTAAAACCATGTTTTGAGTCAAAGCTATAGTTATGAAGTAGAAGTCCTCCCAAACCTGAACAAATGCATATTCATATATGATATATATCCGTGTATTAGAGAGAGAGGATCACTTCCCAGGCCTCGTAACTACACTCGTCGACTCTTTTTTCCCCCCCTCCTCTCATCTTTCTCTTTAACACATTGTGCACTGGCTGGTTTACTTTTTTTTCCGGTATAAACCATCCGGTATTTTGGGATATCCTGGGTTCATTACCCGCCCCAGACTAATTCGGACCCCCACGAGGAGATCTTATGGTGGTAGCGAGGTACCGATGAGACAACCTCTTTGAAGTTGCGTTAATTATCGCGTTTGTCACTCCCCAGGGTTCGAACCCTCACCCTGAGGAATCTGGTAGTAGCCTTTGCCAACTCTATCAAGTGTCCATTGGTTGACTGGTTTACTTATGTGACTGTGAAGTGTCCGAAAGGCTAGTGAAAGAGAGGGGGGTTCAAATGGACCACATAATGGAGAATAACGTTGGGGCATAGACAGTGCTTTTAAAAAAGAACAGTGACAAATCAATTACCAATCCATTGCATTGTGGCTGAAGATGGACCAAGCGAAAGCCATGGTTGTATAGTAGTGCATACAATTACTAACAAGGGACCTCGTTACAATGAGGAATTAGTCTCATCTGACACGCAGGTGGGAATACTCTAGGATTACATAAAAAAAGTTACTATTAACAATGGAACGAGCATTCCAAATAAAAGAGGGGCGGGAGTTAATGGCATATTTTTTTGGGGGAAAGAAAGTGGAGGCAAAAAGTCCATTTAAAGATGTGAAAGTGTACACAGGTTAAACATATTCTTTAATTTGCAGTTTGTAAATAAGCATGTTTACATATTAAAAAAATTATATTCATGTTCTAAATATGAATCCATGTTATATTTAATGCTTTTTTTTTCATTACATTCCTATAATATAATTTGAACATATAATTATGTTTGTATCCTGTATGTAAAATTATATCGTATTTTTTATCATTTTATTTTGGATAACTTAATTAAATTTAATTATATAATTTTGATATATTTAAATTCGGCCAACATTTTAAAATTCATGTATCGGTGCATGACTTTTTGATGGCCTCCCACCAAGGCCTGGTTGGCAATGGCAAACAGTTCTCATGCATGTTTCATGGCTTTGTCCATTGATAGACAACCTTGTCCAGGCGGCGTAGTATTCTTCAATTCCAAACTCAGGCTAGCCACCGGATCGTGTTTTGTTAGGTTTCAAATTTTTGGGTTGGGGGACAAATTTTCAAGGAAGAAACGAAAACAAAAATTGGTCGTAGTAGTATTACTAAAGGGATCATAGTCCCCATCTCACTCTTGGGTAAAGAAATAAAATCTGTTTGGGAACACTATAGAGAAGTACTTTAATATAAATTAAGATAAATATATGGAGGGAATTTTCTCATTTTACGAAAAAATATTGTTGAACGTGTATTTAACTTTTGAAAACGTTGTCTCAAACAAGTCCAAGAATTACCGTTATGCACGTGGCCATCAATAGTGTAGCCCATAGGCAAAAGTGGTTTCACTATCATCTACGTTGGATGTGTTTGGATAGCCCGTTGGAAAGCCCAGTTGCACCTTCAGCTCTTTCGAAAGCCCAGTTGCCTTGCCCCTGTCCCAGTTGGCGGCCCAAAAATAGGTTCTGCCTGTCACACAAATGTTTGGGCAAAATCGTCACATGCAGTGCAACTTCTAAAGTTTCGTCCGCTTAACTTAACCCCTCGAATACCAACGGTTGGTTGGATCAAGTGGTAAGCGGTTTATTTCAGATTAAGCAATGTCTCAAGTTTGAGCCTTGTAAATGTAGCAGCCACCGTTGGGAGACCTTCCCATCTTTCCCGGATGCGCGACGTGGGTCGAATCCGGATTAGTCGAGGCAAAACTCCGGAGACCGGGCGGGTAACCAAAAAAAACTTAATCCCTCCATTCAATAACTCGATCCACACACTTTCATAAATCTAGTCCTTCAGGGGCTAAGTCATCATGCAGCCATGTAAAGTGGGAAGGGTTAACAAATTAATTGGCTAACATCTGAGAGATTGGGTTGTCAAGTTTCCCCCAAAAAAAAGAAAGAATTATAACTGGATGAATCAAAATTCCGGCATTGATGCCTAACACCAACTGATTACCGGTAAGGAAGTAGTGGTGATCAACTGGTGATGTTCATCTTCCGATAGGGCGGCGAGGCTTCCCATCTCATAATTGATCAATTGATGTCATGGCCCTCATGGGCCAGGATTTGCCTCCATCGCTGTCAGTTTCGATGGAACGGACGTGGACTTGCTGGTTGCCCCCACAACTATTCCTCTTCCTTCTCTTGGTTCTAAACATTACTGGTAACATTACTGTCACGTTTAAACCATGAGATGCCGCCTTTTGTTTTTAGAGACATTCCAAAGCCAATTAAGCGACAAGCAAATTGAATGACAGGGAGGAACTAAGTGGTGTATGTGTATAGTTCATAATCTCGACAATGCATATATCATATTCTGAACTGTGATCACTTTATTTTCTCTTACGTCTTCTTTCATTTTGCAGCGTCTCTTGTACAATGGTCGACGTATCTGTGTCTAAATATTAACGAAACGTGCCCTGCTCTACCTTCCCTTGCTTCTTAACGCACGCATTTACTTTTACATCTGTTGCTTCACTCGATTTCATCTATCTCCGCTTGCAACATCATTCAATTCTACTTAATATTTTAACGTACGTGTTTATGACTGTGCCTGCACACACATGGAATAACCAAACTAAGGCCACTCGATCTGTTATAAAGGCGTAAATAAACATGACATTAACTTGTGGAAGAAATAGGAATTTACAGTGAGGGGTAGGAAGAAAATATAACTAGTCCTCAAATACATATTGCCTTAAGAGCCTGGGCAATTACAGACTGCCAGATGGAAGTATAACCACACATCAGCAACAATGATCCAACCATTTCTGCAACCTCAACTCTCTGTAAAACCTATCTATGAACTCTTCCGCGGCCTCATCAACGCGGTATTCTTCCTCTACGACGACGTCGTCGCTTAACATGGAAGCGGCTCCTGTTATCTTCACTCGCCCTCTTGTTGAATAGTCCACCAGTCCCGATCCCACCAGCGTGTCCTCGTCGCCACGACACAGCCCCGCGATCCTATGAACCGGCGTTACACGAGAATACTGTAGCGCGTGATGGTGCTGTTGGCGGCGCGTGAAGGGGGGAGAGGCGCCCTTCCGCCTGCCAACGTAGGAAAGCCGGGGCGGACTGCCGCTGCAGCTGAACTGGTACTCCATCGGGGAAACGAAGGACATGTGCGAATCACGTGAGCGGCAAGT
>JANTPZ010149458.1:0-10065 GCA_025593235.1 Vachellia pachyceras
TTTCTTACTTTTTCTTTCTTTCTATTTCCTATTTCCTACTTTTTCTTTCCTCTTTTCTACCTACGTTTTTACTTTGGAATTCGTAAAAGCTAATAACTTCCTAAACATAAATCACTTTTCAAAACCTAGGTTTTGCTTCGGAATCTGTAAAAGCTATTTTTCAAAATATATTTTCTAAAACCTAGGTTTTACCTCGGAATCTGTGAAAACTATTTTGAAAATAGCTTACAAACAAGCCCCAAAATTGATTAGAAGGGTTAGATTCATTGTATTTCAAATTAGATCATATTGGCTGGGTTGGGTCGAAACTCGATGACCCATCTACCTAGCTAGCTTAGTCGACCCCAAACTTAGGAAAACACAACCCTACTTAACTCGATGTGAACCGAGGATAACTTGGGTAACCTACCAGTTGGGGGTTACTTGGGTTATACTTTTTTATATCTGGATCTTCTCTTTTTTTTTTTTTAAAAAAAATGAAAGTGATCCAGATGTTGCCTTGAGGTCAAATTAAAATTCTAGATTGAAAATGTAATATAGTGTTTCCAGCTTAAGCCGATATCTCGCGAAGCCTAACTCAAGATAACTAAGTACCTAGAAATGCAATTAAAGAGGGATTTTGAGAAAAACTAATTCATTAGATTGATTGGAAACATAAGAAAATAATTGTTTTTGGTCTTTTTTTAGTTAAAATGATTATTTGGAAATATGAATGAAGATTTAAAAGTTTGGAAAAAAGATTTTTATAAACTATTAATGAAATCTTCCCCTTTTTGAGCATTGAATTATGCCTTCCTCACTTCAAAGATTAATAGAATTTTGAAAGCCAATTTCTTTATTTGCTCAAAAAAACTAGTCAACCAACATCAACTAGAGGGGTCACCAACACGTCAAACACCCTCATTTAAAATATTGGTTGAAATTTAGTAATTAAATACACTTAAGATGCCAAAACATAAACTATATGTAATGTCCAAACACTTAACTTAAGCACAACATTGAATTAACTAAACCCAACATAAATGCATCAAATCAAGCATCCAAACTTACAATCCAAGTATTCAAGTACAAAATACCAATATCTAATCTCAAGATAACATACAACTAGGTGTATCAATACATAGCTATATCAACCAAACAACTCAACTAGAGCATTTAATCAATACAACTATAAACTAGAGAAAAGATGTAAAAACTTCCGAAATGATGCTCCAGCTTGTGGGATAACTCCTTGCTCCTTGGGGAATGAAGAATTTATCTACTCATGGTTGAAGGAGAAGCTGTCTAGCATTGTAGCAAGCTTCCAAGTGCAACCATGGAGAAACCAAAACAAGTAAAGGTGGTAAATGGAAGAGATGATGAAGTGTGATGGTTTTGGTGATGAAAATGGAGTAGAAATGATGGAAATTGATGGAGAGGATGAAGGAGAACATCTGGAGATGAAAATGATGAATGCTTATTCAAATGGTCGAAACTGTAGGTTTAAACAGGATTAGATTGTGCCAAAACGCTGAGTTTCACATATATAAGGATTTCTCACATTCACTGCGGTGAAAGGATCCGTTTGCTGCAGAGAACAGTTCAGAACTTGTAAAATGCATGGCTTCACTTGGGTCCTTCACTGGTATTAATTTGCAGTCCTAATTTAATATTTTTCTGGTTCTTATGCAGCATGGGACTTCATTGCTATTTCCAAAACTTATCCACATGACTAGAATACCCTACAATATAATTCAAAGCATTGTAATATACATTATATATGGAAAACCAATTAAATATGACCATTTCCCCTTTTAGCCTTAATTCATGCAATCAACTTAAATGATATTAATTCATCAATAAAGTGATTTTATGCAATAATACACTCTAATAAAGGTGAATGAATTAGAGTATCAAAATATGGTTATATCAGAAAGCAAGTAAAGAAGACATAAGCTACCGTAAAACGATAAAAAATGTTGAAGAAGGAGGAGATGAAGCGTGTTGTGATGAAAGGCCTTGGAAATGAATTTAAGATTCAAGGTGGTTTTGAGTTGGAAGAAAGAGGGGATGCGCTCAACTACTCAAGGATTTCGGGTGGCAACCTACTACACATTTTGTGATCAATTGAAGCAAGACTTAGCAGAGGCCCTGGATATGCCGATGTGATTGCCAAAGTTCTTCATCGAAAGGAGATGTGGGAAAGAAAATAAAAACTGGATTTGGAGCTCTTCAAAAATGAAAAATTTGGAGAGTAGAGATTCATTTGCCTCAATGCCTATGATATCTTTTTGTATAAAAATAAATAAATATAATATTGTACTTGCACATCCTCCCATAATTCCAGTTGCCCTTATTAACCTATATAATAATATGGTTGAAGTGTAAATTTTCTCCGGAAGTTTTTATTTATGAGCATTTAACACCCGGAAGTTTTTATGGGTTCAATATTTCCCAATAAGTTTTTAAATCATAGCAATACTGCCTTATCCACTATCCAAGTTAAGTTTGATTGTTAGTTAATAAGATATGCCGAGTTGATATGTTCACATGTTATTCATATCATTTTTCTTTTGGGTTAATGTGCAAATTTGCCCTTGAAGTTTCCAAATCATAAAATGTACCTTGACCATTATCCATAGTTAAATTTAACCATCAGCAGACCAAATATATTGAGCTAGCAGAGTGAACAATGAAGAAAAAGAGCAGTAGATGGATGAGGAGCTCATGTTGCACCTTTACCCTATATTTTAATTAAATTAGTTTTTATCACTATCGGTCTGCTGCCAAGTTAACCCCAGTTTGATCCATTGACCTTTGACCCAGTGCTTTGAGCCCTTTAATCACCAGTATGGGTGTCACTACCTTAGTCAGATTTGAGGATTAGAATGAATGGTGATGATTTAGTCTTGAAAAGTAATGTAATTATATATTTTTGTCAATATTCTATTGGTGGAAGCCAAATTATATTAAAAATACTATAATTATCCACTTAACCCACATTTCTTGCACCCGTTTTTCATTTTCCTTTGGTAGAAAAAAAAAACTGGGAGACCTGCGTGAAAGAGAGGAAGAGGAGAGATATAAGAGCGGAAAATGAAAGAATAGAAAATGAAGACAAAGTATTTCAAGCTAAATTTTCTCCTTGAAATCAACCATTTCTCATGGATGTAACACTATTTTACTATGCTATTTCATATCTTATTCGGGGGTTTATATCACATTTATTGGGGTTAATTGTATGCATTTATGATTAATTTGGATTATGATAAGTGATTGTGTTGGAATATGGCCCACCCTTGATGGATTAGGCCTAAATCTATATGTTGGGTCATATGTGTAAATAAGCACACTTGTGGGAATAGATTGAAATTCCCAGACTATAATTTTGAATTTGTAGTTTTAATATTCAAAATTCAAATATTTTGGTGCTAACGGTTTTTTCAGAGGGAAAGAGATTGGACAATTAATTTTTGAATTATTAAAAGGAGTTATCCCTTAAAAGATGGGATAACAGTACGAGAAGTTCGACTGAAACATTTTTCCTCGCCCTCTCTCTCTGTGAAACTCTCTGCCCCTTCGTAAGAAAGTTCTTTGCTTCTCTCCAAGTGTTTATGTTGTGTATCATATTTGGGTCAACTCTTATGATCTAAATAAGCGTGGGTATCTACAATCAGAGTCGGAATTGTTAGGTTAGTCCGAATCCTTCAGATTGCACTAAATTAGGTTTAAAATGGGCATATTTGTCATGTTTTGATGATTAACCATAAGAAAATGATTTCCATAGGATAAATGATGCTACCTATGCTTAATTGTAATTTTATTTTAAGAACTTGGAGCCAAAAGAGGAAGGAGCAAAGAAATTATACCAAGAATCCAATGTTTTTGTTTGTGTCATTTGCCACGGTAAACATGGCGAAACTACAATTGCGCATTTTTTATTTGGGTAGCACACAAGAATATGAGCTTATCCATATCCTATTCTCCCTAGGGAGTGACATAATATTCTACGGTCTCGTTCGTGTCAATCAATTCCACATAATTTGGAATGAGATTAGTAAGGGGCATGTTCATTTCTGACTAGTTATCATGCCAGAAGTTCATTTTCCTTCTGTTCCCTATGTTTATGCGAACACCCTTGTGAACTTGTTCCAGACGGTACATATGCTTTTCCTAGCGACAGAGAAGTTCTTTCTTTTCTAGACTTTAGGCATTGTTGCACCACCACACTTGTTTCTGGCCAAAAGAATTTTGACCCATGAAGCATCTTTGTTAGTGACTAAGTTCCAACATATTTTTGTTGTGAAAGCCTCATTTTGCTTCCCAAGATTTCATATTACCAACCCTCCCTCTTTCTTATCCTTTGTAACCAGATCCCAGGAAACTAAATGGAGTTTTTGCTCACTTACTGTGTCTCCCCATAGGAAGCTCCTACTTTGATTTTCAAGCTCCTTTAAAAGACTTGTAAGGAGGAGCATTGCCTACATGTGATAGTATGGAAGAGTGGATAGCACTACCTTAATCAAAGTCATCTGTCCTACAAGGTTCAGACAATTCCTTTTCTAACCAGATAGCTTCATTTTTTTCTCTGTAATAGAAGCAAAGGTGATACTGAAAGCTCTCTTGTGCAGAAGTAGAATGCTTGGATACTTCCCAAAGTCTCCTGTCAAGATGACCCCCATTCATTGACTTACACTATAGTCCGGGAGAGATGCACATTCCAGGAGAAATGAACCTTAGTCTTCATTCTATTCCTTCTTTTACCTAAAGCGTTACAGAAATACTTCATATAGCTTATCATGCGATCAATTTGGTTGAAGGTGTCTTCACTAAATAGGATTAAGTCATCTGCAAATAATAGGTGAGATATGGGGCCTCTTAGTGTTAACATCATCGATAATGTGCCCGTTTGGAAAAACGGCAAAGAAGTACTTTTACACAATCGAGGTAAGTATGTGAAAGAGATTATTTCGTTTTACGGAAAACACTGTTGAACGTGTGTTTGACTTTTCTGAACTCTTTAACAAACACGCCCATTAATATGATTAAGCCTATCCATGCACATGGTAAAAATGTAATGTAAAATATGATCACCCAGACGAATGCCTCAAGAGGGCTAAAATCACATGAAAGATTCCATTCCATAGCACTCAGAAACAAGATGACAACATACAAGCCATGAAGAGGTTGCTCATTTGTTCATTCAGACCAACATTCTAAGTGTATCATATATGAAAGGTCATTCTAATCAATCATAAGCTTTTTCCATATCTACTTTGATATCCAGCCAGACAGTCCCACCCTTCTTTTGACGCATGGAGTGGATGACATGTTGGGCAATGATTATGTTGTCACTTGTAACATCCTAAATTTTAATCTCAAGGCTTAGTGTTAATTAAGTAACGATTTGTGTGGAAATTGAGTAATTAGATTATTTATTTTTGTTTATGTCTTGGAAAGATTAGAATGAAGTTTTAGAGTGGTTTAATTACTGCATTTAAGGTTATAGTTATTTGGAATTGGAAAATCCACTGATGGATCAGCGATAAGAAAAAATGTCTTCGAATTGCTGGTTTTAATTGTTCTTGATCTTATACAAGCTTAAATAAGCTTCCCAGATGACGTAATAATATGGGAGATATGAATTTTAAATAAGCTTCTAATATGAAGTAGAAGGAAGAGGATAACACCAAATTTCACTTTAATTTGAACACGTTAAGACTCTTTTTTAAGCCAAACCCTAGAAGAGAATTAGCCTAGAACTCAAACAAAGCTGAAAAGAATGTTTTATTTTTATACGTTTTGGTTTACAAAACAAAAGAAGGACTATATAGAAAAAATGTTTACATTTGAGTCCAAAATCATAATTTCCCTTGGACCAGTTTTTGCCAACATCTTCAGACCTTTTTTATATCATCTCACGAAATCTTGTTTTAAATGTTTACATTTGTTTTAAATGATTCAATTTAAATCTTAATAGCCCAAATATAGCATTTAATTTTGATTTAATATTAGTTTAAAGAATTTAAATAATGTACATTAGGTATTTGATAACTTTTTTGTTCAAAAAATATAATAGCTTTCAAATTGTTACGAAAATAAAGAAAATTGGAGAGAGATTAGTAAGACAAGAGAGAATTAGAGGGAAAGAGTGAGTGGTTCTCATCATATAGATTTTCCATGTGCATCTAATCATTTATGTTAAGCTTCTACTTATAGGCATCAAATTCTTTCAAGAATTATGAGATCATAAACATAAGAATTAATTCACATTATGAGACAACATAAAGCATTGGAGGTTATAGTTTTTAATCATAAAATGGAATCCAAAAGGTCTATATGGTTATGAATATCCGCCATTACAATATTTATAACACTCCCCCTTAAATATTAAAAAATAAATAGTGTCTCCTTAAAACCTTACTAGGAAAAACCCACTTGGGCAAAAACCTAATGAAGGAAAAAGAGAATACAATATATATATTGAAGCTACACCGCTATTGCCTTATGCACCATGGAAATAACAAAAAAAAGGTTATCTTGAAAATAACCATGATATATAATATCCACACATATCCAATTTATTCCAAACAGAATGATCCCATATAGTATTTTTCAGAAATTATCACATCAAATCCCAATTTCATTATCCACTTTGTACTTGCAAAAACTCAATCACAAGCTAATATTACCATAGAATAAATATATGTAATGTCTAATCCATTAAACTCAATATATTTTAAAGGCAAAATCACCATAGCAAAACATGATTTTGAAATTATTGAGCCTATTAATAACTTGATCTATTGGTCAAGTAAAATACAACGTTATTCATTTTCTAATATATCTTTTATGATCAAATTATATGAACTCAAATTATTTTAGACCATATAACATGTTATACATATAACAATATTCTTGGACATGCTTCTGGCATGTTAGATCATTCAAGGATTTTTAATTAAAATTCACTATTTAGTGATCCATATGCATAGCCTATAATATACTTTGTTTTCATATCTTGCCAAACTAGTAATTATTTTTCATCTACCACAAAATAATATAACTCATCATAATCATCATACCATTGTAAAAACCTTTATTTTCACATGAATGTTCACATATCATATAATAATTTTGTATTTCATGTGTCTAGATCATAGGTCCATAATTCTCACATTGAAATAACATAATCTCAATTTCACTTCACTTTTTTCCTCTCTCTTCTCATCTTCGCCAGTCACTTTTCTATTTACGTTGCATGATATATTTATGTATAAGATCATTTGATCACGTGATATTATTATCAAAATTGTTGCCGACAACTTTATATTTTTCGGTTCTATTTTTCTCATTGCAACATAACTTGTCAAAATCTCAATGTTACTTTTCAGGTACTTGAACCTCTTTAAAGGTTTTTACAATTAGTTATGTCTTGACTTGTCTGGAGTGTCAGTCTCCTCAATAAGATCGCCTTAATGATATGCTTTTCTTTATTTAAGGTATTATATTTGGAACCTATTGATTTCCCATGCTTAAGGCATGTCTCATTTTCATTTATACTAATTGGAGCATTTTCAACTATGAGAATAAGTAATTTTCATTAGGTCAGTAATTGAATTTGATAGATACTTTGCAATATATCATGAATGCGATATTTGATGAACTTCTAGTTCATACTACTATTTTTTAGAATCTACATTTAATATTACTAATACATTCAATATGTTTTTTTTCTAACTACTCACTTTCTCTCTCTCATGTGGAAAACTTTGACAAATGACATTCAACTAATAATGAAGTACAAGTCTCATAAATCCATGGTTTAAATTATCAGTTTAGCTACCTGCTGAAGATAGATAACTTATGCTTAACTCATATTCCATGGTCTAAAGGTTTCTATAGAGCAAGAATGACTCCTTTAGTAATGTTGAGAGGCGAAGGTTTAGGACCAAGCCTACAGAATGACGTTGACACGCATAAGGTCATAGTAGACCTTAGTAAAGGAGCCTTATGAAGAGGCTCAGAGTCATAAGCGTTACGCTACTCTTAGAAACACGAGAATGAGATGACCAAGAGTGGGTTTATGATAAGAGCATGTCCTCACAATGATTAGTTAGTACAGAGACAGTACCCTTGACTATTTCTTTAGATAGGTCAGCTGTCAATTAGGGTAAACTTATTCCAATCCTCAGAGCAAGAAAGCAAAGTAAGTAAAATGCAAAGCTGTAAGCCTTGAATAAGATATAGTCAGGCTAGCTGAGATGAGACAAGAATGAAAACCCTAGACAATGCACAAACTCACCAAGCATAAAACGAGAAAGACCTAAGGGTGTGTCAAAAGAAAGAGTGATGAGAGATGTTGATACCATAAAGTCAGCAAAGAGCTATGCTGATGAGACAAAATGAACATTAAAATTCAAGGTAAGAAATAAGGTTACCTCAAAATTTTATTATTAGCAAGTAAGGTCAGTTAAGAAAAGCCAAGAAGTTTAGTCAAAGAAAGAAGTTGGTATGACCCAGAGATAGTGCTAGAGTGGTTAAGATAATAAAGCTGATAAAGAAGTATAGACAGCTTAGAGTTGGTAGATGAACTATGTCGTTAAAAGAAGATTACCATCAGGGTTTAAAATTGGAGATTAATACTCCCAAGAATGTTTCCAACGATAAGAATTGAGACAGTACTCTTCAAAGTTAAAGAAGTTCAATAGAGAGCCATATCAAATTCTCTTTATAATCGGACCGGTAGCTTATTGTTTAGCCTTACCCCCAAGTTAAGTCAAATTCACAGTGAGATTCAATATCTCCCAGCTCTAAAAAGGATAATCCAGACCTAGTTCATACCATAAAAGTGTGATATGATTGCATAGAAAGGTGATCTATCATATAAGATAAGACAAAATCGGGTTGTTGATAGAAATATCAAGTAGTTGAAGACAGAAGCACTTCGATGGTCAATAAGGCCTAAGATGGGTGACTTTAGAAGAAGCCTTATGAGAAACAAACAAAGAGATGAAAATAAAGTGTTAAGAGCTTTTTGACTGAGGAATGTAAATTCCAAGGGTGAAATTTATTTTTAAGGGGGACTGATCCGTCTCTAAACCATAGTTTATAAAAACTTTGTCGTTGTCTAGTCCTTAAAATGGATCAAAAGATTTATGATTTCCAAGGCTTGCACAAGGTGCAACCCTAGGGTCATTCTCTCCGGAGCTATGTATGTACCACTATTTACTAGCTTGCAATAAGGTTTGCTTTGCAAATTAAATCTGTTGTTGCTTCAAAATTGCTATCTACCTAAGGCTAATTACAAAACAAAACTTCTTTTTGGTATTTTTTTGAATTGAGAGAAAGCAGTGAAAACAAAATTTGAGTGTAAAGTATGGATAATGAAGTTCCTCTTGAAAATAAATCAAACCATCATAGTTCGGAAAAGATTAGGGAAAGTATCGATTTTCGCACTAAGTTTCGTAATTAAAACCCCAACAACTCGCTGGGTCAGTAATTCCATGTAATGAACTCCATTCCATGAAACCCTTTAAAAACACTTAGTGTGTGTACGGAAGTCGCAAAGTGAAAAATCCAACTCAACACAATATTGTCTCTCAAATCAAGCAAAACTAGGAAGATAGAAGAGAACAATAATGATTCCATTGAATAGGTAGAAATGAGACTTCATCCTACCACGTCAAACACAAAACAAGTTCGATACAAAAATAATCCAAGTTTGGCTCGACCGAGACCAAGCATTTACATTCAAACTACAAGTCCTAACTCAGAAATTATGTAATCTATATTATAAATACAGATTGAAAACTAATACTTGTTAGGATGGCTGTCACCCAAGAGGGGGGTGAATTGAGTGTTATAAAAATTTTCGTTAAATCAAAGAGTAAATAAAATAAAGTCATTGAAAGAAAGAACAGAGAAGATAAACACGGTGATTTATCCTGGTTCGGTCCTTTCGACCTACATCCAGTCCTCAGAGCTCATCTGAGATTTTTCAATCCACTAACAACAATAACATTAGGCTTCTCAAGCCTTTACAAAGGGAATCACACTCCCCCTCACGATTTGTACTATAACAGA
>JANTPZ010149459.1:762-23848 GCA_025593235.1 Vachellia pachyceras
CGATAAACATTAGTGCCCTATGTGCTCAAATAATTTCTTCTATAAAATGAAAAAATTATACAACTAAAGTTTATATGGAAAGCAACTGGTAATGGAAAGTTAGTAATACACAAATTTTTATAAAAGAAGTGACTAGAGAAAGGATTGAATCAACAAATTCATATTCCCTCCTAAATGTAAATCCTCGTTGAACGGTGGGTTTATCTTTAGAACACGAAAGACAATATATTTTTTGGGAGTCCCGTCAAAGGTAGAATGGAGGAGAAGATACTGAAGAAGTTCCTAAATGTGATGGCAGTGAGTGATGTGGTTCAAACTGAATAAGCCAATGGAGGATCATTTCTAGCTAGCTTAGAATAGCTAGTCAAGCAAAAAGAGAAGTTCAAATATATAGTACGTCTAACTAACTCGTATTCTGACCCATCTAATTTTTTTAAAAGAAGTTTAACAGTTAAACAGTCTAGTGCTCAGTTCATAAATTATGTGGTACACATTAGTATTGCCAACACCTAAATGGAAATTATGTGGAAGAATTGATCGGGTTCATTCAAGTTCTTAGTTTGTGTTGGTCAAAGAGATTTAGGAAAGTTGTTTTAAAATCTGATTGTCTTGAAGCAATTATTCCTTAAGAGGATGTTAATATAATTACTCTCTTAAGAAAGTGGTGGACGATCTCATATATTGGCAAATAAGTGTTACATATGTTCAAATAGAGGTGATATTTGTTACAACTAGGTGATATTTGTTATAACTGATAATTTTTGCATGCTTGATCAACAATGGCTGCGTTTGGTATTCCGTTAGGAATGCCGTTTTGGCTCCCAAAAAACATTCTCACGCAAGTCGAGACAAATACCTCTTATCTCATATAACTGATAATTCTTTTCTCAACGGGTTTCCAAACGAAGCCAATCACCTTTCATACATAGAGGAGGTTGATGATAGACGAGCTATTAGATAACTTATTATTACACCTTTCTTAAATAATGGAATCCAGTTTTTATTAAAAAAAGTGAGTTGGGTGTGAATGAGTGTGAGTATGAATTTTATCTGTCATTTTTACAGACACAATTTTTGCCCTTTAATTGCTCCACATACCACATGTCTAAGCCAGAGAAAAGGTGTATGAAAATAAGTCAAACTTGGCTCTGCAAGTGCATCAGAACTCATCAATACTTTCTTCTGATTTTTTCCCCCGAAGCATTGTCCTTTCAAGCTAGGGTTTTACAAAAAGAAATTCTAGCTCAAAGTGAATGAGCACCAAAAGTCAAAACCCCCCACATATATTAATTAGCATTATCTCTACATGGTGACCCAAAATATAGCTTTATTAATCAGTAGCTATCAGTAGGGATCCAAGGAAAGTAACATAATTTTTTTTTGTGGGGGCGCTCTTGTCTTGGATACAACAAAACAAGATACCATCTTTGTGTTTGAGCAGAAAGCAGCCAAAACCATCAAGCTCGTCCTTTGATCCTCTGAAGATGGCACTGAGCAACCATGCCATCGGAGCCATCAACTTCGTTGCTGTACTGCTCGCGATTCCCATCATCGGTGCCGGAATCTGGGTAATGAACGAGCCTGCAAATGCCTGCGTGAAGACTCTACATTGGCCGGTCATAATACTCGGGGTTCTGATACTGGTGGTGGCTCTAGCCGGCTTCATCGGAGGGTTCTGGAGAATCCAATGGCTCCTCATTGTCTACATGGTGGCCATGCTCATCCTCATCATACTGCTGGTCTGCTTGGCTGTATTCATCTACATGGTCACTCTGAGAGGCCACGGCGACATTGAACCCAACCGAGCTTACTTGGAATACCATCTCGACGACTTCTCCGGCTGGCTCCGCCGCCGTGTCAGAAGCTCCTACAAATGGGACAGCATCAGAAGCTGCCTTAGCTCCTCCAATATGTGTAATGAGCTGAACCAGAGTTACCGCATGGCTCAAGACTTCTTCAACGCTCATCTAACACCCATGCAGGTAACCTACATTGTTTGATTATTCTTTCACTGTAGTCTGGTTCTCACGCTATGCCTTTTAGTCTTGTTTCCCTTCCCCAACCTCCCTAAAAGTAAGATTCTCCAAGTCTAATAGTTAGCTTTTGAAGTGTCCTTGGATTTGATTTTGATGTGTGTTTTGATCATGTGTAGTCAGGATGCTGTAAACCACCAACACTATGTGGGTACACGTTTGTGAATCCGACCTACTGGATAAGCCCCATTAACACAGTAGCTGATATGGATTGCCTTCAATGGAGCAACGACCAGACCCAGGTGTGCTACAACTGCGACTCGTGCAAAGCTGGTTTACTGGCAAATCTGAGGAAGGAATGGAGGAGGGCTAATGTGGTTTTGATAATCACCGCCATTGTCTTATTCTTAACTTACCTCATAGGCTGTTGCGCCTTCAGGAATGCCAAAACTGATGAGATCTTCAGCAAATACAGGCAAGGCTACACTTGAAGGAAAAAGAAAAAAAGTCCCTGAGAGCTAATATTTATTAAAGATCATGTACTAGCTAGTGTCTCAGAAGCCATAGTTCTGAACAGCTAGATTGCAGTGTGTGTAGTGTTATTCTTCTTGGTGGGTTTGAGTTTGTGTTGAAAAATGGGTGTCCATGTATGAATTGATGTCTTTTTTTACTTTTGGATGATGATCTGAAAAGATGTTGGGACCTTTTTATGAATAGGGTTTGAAAACTTTGGGGGGAGGGAAACGCGTGATTTGCGTCGTAGAGGCCACCGAAAGTTGATTTCTCGAGTTACTAAAAATACGAACCAACGCTAAACACACAAACACATGCGTACATCACTGTGCGAGCACAAGGTGTTTCTCAGTCGTCACTATAGTGTAGGGTTTTCTGGGTTTTGTCACAATTTGCTTTGTTTATCAATTAAAATGCCAATTCATATTCAGAAAGTGATTTTGGATTATAATAATATAATACATGCGCGGATCCTTTTGACCAGTGCTGATAATATTCCAAAAACCTTCTCTTTTATCCGTCTTCCCGTTTTGAACGTAAATAATAATGTGTTTGTTTGGGAATCTGTTGGGAGGAATAAGTTTATAGATTTCAAGATGATTTTATAGATTTCGAAATATTTTACGGATTTCAACGTGTTTTTTACGGATTTTGAGATACTTTTTGTAAATTTCAAGATATTTTTTATTTTGATTTACGTGCACTGTTGAAAAAAAGTTTTCCATAAGGAATGTAGAATTGAAATATGAAAGAGGGATTTGGATTTGGAAATAAATCTTCTAATAGCTTGAAAGAGGGATTCTGGATTTGGAAATAAATCTTCTGATCGCTTATATTAGTCTATATTGATTTTAATTTGGAAAAAATCATTTTGAGATCCTGAAAAATATGTAATTACAATAATTTCTCGTAAAAAGTGAGTAATCTACTTCTTATACTAAAACTTGATAATATATAGTGCTTAGTTATTAATTTTTGGGTTAAAATAACTTTTGGTTACTGTAATTTTCCTCAATTTGAGTTTTTGTCTTTGAAGTTTAACCCATCTAAAACCGTTAATCCCTATAGTATAAAAAAGATATAAATAAGATATTAACGCCGTTAAAATTACCAACATATCACTGACACCGTTATTTTCTATGATTTGGCTTGATGATTGGACATGACCAATGTTTACATGGACTAATTAAATTTATTTGTGATCTATATAATTTGTCTTGATTTAGGTTTTGATCTCTAAAGTTTAAAAATTATAGTTTTGATCCATTAAGTTTACTCTATCGAAAACTGATAGCCCTCGTAGTTTTAAAAGGAATTAATCATGATATTAACATTTTTCACCAAAGTAAATTTACAAAATCAAAACCACCCCCTTTAAAATTTATAGACCAAAACCCCAAATTAAAACAAACTATAAGGACCAAAAGTAGGTTTGACTAGTCTATATAAACATTGACTATATCCAATCATCAAAACATATAATAAAAAATAACGATGTCAGCGACAGGTCAATGATTTTAAAGGCGCTAACCTTTGATTTAAATCATGTAATTATAGAGACTAATGGTTTTATATGGACTAAACATTATGATCGAAAACAAAACTTTAAGACAACAATGACCAAAATGCAGATTCAGGGGAAAATATGAAGATCAAAAGTTAGTTTGACGCTTAACTTGTTTTTTTTTGGCATGGGGCTTTTTGGAGAGTGTAACGGCAATACCCAAAATGAGTTTGGGATCACCCCTCCCCAATTATCATTGAAACCATAGGCTTTGTTTACACTCCAACAAGCGGCCATCTTAAAGCTACCCCCAAAAAATAAACAAACGTAAAAGGCCCATAAAGATACTAGGCCCTCCTTACATATATCTGTCACATGGTCATCTTAATGAGATGGTGGACTTCCTCCAATGAATGATAATGCTTTGAAATCAACAAGTCCCCCCAAATACCAATAGAGGTTGAGCATAGCAGAAGCTGTTCAGCCCTCACAATGTCATAGGGTAATATTTGAATTCTGTCATGAGAGGTACCAATATCCAGTGTATTATTGGTCCCAATTGCTTCTGTTACGAGGCCTTCGACCTCCACGTGGCATTGTCTGTTTGCACTGTCAGGCTTTTGCCCATTGCAAAAATTCCCCAATGCTGCCTCTCGGAGTTAGGGTAGTGCCTCAATCCTACTGTGACTGATCATCCTCTCAGACCAACTACTAATCATCGCCTACATCTATGCATAGTAAAAGAAATTAGCCTCCCCATTATTAACATAATGTGAGTTGCGTCTTCGAGACTTACTTGGGATAAGATATGCATTCGGCTCATAAAGCATTTACAAATAATTCACTAATAAGGTCGTGACTTCAGTAGCTCATATCACAACCTTATGGGTTAAAGGTTAATTAGTTACCAATTTGACCAACTTTGTTGGCATACAAAAGAGTTAGACAAATAGCAATGCTCTGCTAGTTTTTTCTCCTGTTTTGACCAAGTCTCAGATGGTAGTTTAGTTCATTTGCAAGACATGAATGAATCACAACCATAAGGCATTTAGAAATGGGCCTGGGCACTGGGGATTAGTGATTGAGCACTAGAATGCATGGAAAGGAGGGGCCATTCACAATAATGGTGATACGTGCGTTATGTACCTTGGCATGTCCCATACGTTCACGCCCTATTCACTCCCCAAGGCTTTGTCCCCTTGTTGACGTTGAAATAAAAGCACCTCAACGCCATTTCCCCAAGACCTCACTGCTGCTCTTTATGAGAAACTTTTCAATTTCAGTAGCTTTCCATGAAACTGCGTTTTTTTGTAAATTAAAAGACTGTTGGCATGTTTGCATTAGGGGGTTACTTTCCATGAAACTGCAGCAGGGTTACTTTTTCAGTGTTACTTGTATTTGGTAATCCGTTGAGAGAGATGAGTTTACAGATTTTGATATGATTTTATAGATTTTGATATGCTTTTACAGATATCGAGATGCATTTTATAGATTTTGAGATAATTTTTATCTTGACTTACGTGTACCGTTGGAAAAAATTTGCACCGTTAGGAGTAAGCATACTACAAAAGCTTTGTGCATGTTTACCATCTCAAAATTCATAAAAAATCATTTTGAAATCCGTAAATTCTTTTTTGATTCCATAAATTCTTCTTAAAATTCGTAAATTTCTTTCCCTCAACTAATTCTCCGACACACAATTTGTGTTCACTTGCAATGATTTATCGCTGGAAGGCAACAAAAAAGGAGCATATGGCCCTTTTAAGACGCGGAGATCCACGTGTGGGGTGTTGAGGGTCTCTCTTGTCCCGAAGGCACTTCAAATTTTTTTTGTATAAATCATCCGCTATCTTGAGATATTCTGAATTCATTGTCCGCCCCACACTAATACGGACCCCCGCAAGGAGATCTTACGGTGATAACGAGGTGCCGATGGAACAATCTCATTAAAATTACGTTAATTACCGCGGCTATCATTCTTCAAGTTCAGGAACTGACCAGTATCAAAATTTAGTGTGGGCCAATAGTACTGTGTACTCCCTGGGACAGGTCAAGTATATCTTAAACTTGAACGGTCCATTCAATGAGAATGCCAACGGTACTCGTGGGTAAAAACTTTATTAACTTTGTTCACTTACTACTGCGTAAAGAATAGTCACTGAACCTTAAGAAATATGATGGAATGATATTTAGATTATTTTGTCTGCTTCATAGCTGTTGAAAGAAAAATTAAGCATACATATAAAACTATTTAGTGCGTGTTTAATTAGGAATTTATTGAGAAAGTGATTTTACGCAAGTTGAAGTAAGTACGTGAAAATAGTTTTATCTTAACTTGTGTGCAACATAGTTTCAACGTACTTCCCAAACAAACACTTAGTTGAATTACAAAGAGTATAAAAATAAGTGGGAATAATAAAAATGACCACTATCCCCGTACACAGGAATATCATGAATTGAAATTGTACGTTTTTTTTGTCAAATTATATAACTATACTATCACAACAAGTATAATTTATATACAAATAATGTTAATAAGCTAAATATAAATTTGCTCATCTCAACTAATATATCGTATTTTTAAATATAGGTATACACATATAAAGTGGTTTTAGCTTTAACCTATAAAAATGATATTGTCTACTTATTCCATGTGTTTTTTCTTCATGTTACGCATAACATTTCTAATTAGATTAAAGTGTAATGAAATTTTTATTAATTGAATTGTGTCTAAACTTTAAAATTATAGACAATTATATATAACAATTATAACAAGTACAATTTTTATATAATTTGAAACTGAGCTATCTTAAATATAAATTTGTGTATAGTGAGCAACTATAGTATCGGCAACGAAGAAAATGGCGACAAAGAAGATAAGCATTTCTTTTGGGGGATTGTGTATTTCATTAAAAGTGCACTTTAATCAATTTTTAAAAATTATAATGATAATTATGTCTTTTAAATTGGATCACAAGATGTTTACATCCCTATTTATTAATCCTAACAGTGTACTCATGTAACTCATCATATACATCTATTTAATGTAATCAAGATTACAAAATGCAATCACTTTTACATTGAGCTTGTTTGGATAGTCTGTTTGGACACAGATTCCAAGGTAAATATGTGAGAGGAATTTTGTCTCGGTAAGTGCAGAAATAGATTTTGGTTACCCAAACGGGCTAACCAAACAAGCCTATTATAAAAGAGTAATCTATCATGATCGTATATAATATCCATTCATGATTTCATCCAACCAAACAGGTAAGTTTCTTGCTCTGCCACGTTACGTGGACATGATTATGCCCATGACCTTAATATCTGCCATTTTTTTTTATTGAAGGAAACATTCTATTGCTGAGCAGGCCATTTTCAACGTTGATCCCTCCTTTGTTTTTGGCCACAAACACAAACGTTTCCATCTCCACTATACAACACATACATAATCATTGTGTTCCTTCATTCTGACTTAGTTTTCTTCACAAAGATGCCTATGTTGTTTGGTTTCACACGTACATTTGAAAAGAATATTCAAGTTGAGTTACAGGACGCTCACCAAAATTATAACATGTCGCCACACTCAAATTGATGAGTACTCACTGGAGTTAAATTGAAAAGTGCTTTCAGAGGTATCTACAAGCCATCTACCAACAATATTTTCATATTACCAACAAGATTTAAATTCACAATTCTACCAGTTATAAACCAACTCCCTATTATTTATACTATTCTTTTTTTAGAGGTTTAAGGGACAAAAATAATTTGAAAGTTTTTTTTTAAGAATATTGGGCATCTAAAAGCTCCCAAGGGTGCAATTTTACCCTAAAAGGTTAAAAAATGGGGCAATATCTCCCTTCTATTAACTAATATAACGATCAACCTTTGTTAACCAAGTTATGTAATGGTTAAATGATAAAATTGCCCTAAAAATTTTCTCTCGGGTTTGGGCACTTGGAACTCACGTCCTAATCAATTATTTAGTGTTATCAAATATCTCCTCAAACTAGTGCAACAATTTTTATGGTTGAATTCTATTGAATTTCAACAAATTAAGGAGGATAAGAACTTCTTTGGTTCTCCATATCTGTTGATGAGATTGAGAACTTCTTTTTGTTTCTGCATCTAATTTTTTAAACTTTAGAATTAAAACTGTCCACCAAGAGAGATAACTTTAGGATTAGATTTTCCATTCAAACCTTCTTTTTGACACAAATTTGCTTTCAAGGAGTGGAGCTCAAGTCTCAACAGATAAGAGCCGTGAAGGTGTCGCCTTTTCCTGACTCATTGTACTCCATCCAATCAAGCACCCATCAAGAAAGTTACCATTAATATGATTAATATTTGTGATATTTAGTGACCATCACTGGAATGGTATAAATTAAAGGCAGAGAAATGAATTGAACTTAATTAGCCACAATCAATCAACGTGATGTAAATTAAATCATGGATCCAATATGTCACAGCCATTGTTCCTCCTCTTATTATTGGTGCTTCAATGAGAAGATTATTAATTATTTCCCCACACACACACACACACAGATGCATATATGTACAAAGACACACACGTAGTAATAACCTTTTTTAAGAATGCATGCATCTGATTTAATTTCTGGGATGAACCAAGTGCATGTATCCTGTAAAATGGAAATATGCGGAGAACCATGCATGGTAGGGAATATAACTCAAGTTGGGAAATGTCGGTGGGAATAATAATTTTAGAAATTAAGATTAAATGTTCCAAATTAATGTGCCTTAATAATAACAATAATTAATAATAACCCCACATATATATATATATATATATAGTTGGGGATATGAGGAACACGTACGACCCTGCAACTTGGTCCTTTCTCTCAAAGATGTACTCCAAAGTATGAAAAGAGGTAGGAAAACGTTCGCTGCCTGAGTGCCTCACAAAATATTACCACTACTAATCCACTATTATATGTCAGATATATATTTTTTGTATTAAATAACATTAATTATGTCAACTTAATCACATCCAGAAGAATTGATGAACAAAAACTTACAAAGATTGGTAAAATTACCATAATGTCCCAGCAAGATTAGTAAAATTATCATCAGACCCTAACTTAGTGGGGTTGTTAATGGAGGCAGCAATTGTTGTTAACAGGGTTTCTAAGGTTGTTAATGATAATTACATGACAAACACTTGAAACTTTTTTGTTATTAATTCCCTAGCAGTTGTCATTACCAACATCACCAACCGTCACTAACAACTGAACAATTGTTGTTGGAACGTGATAATAATTTTATCAATCTTTAAAAAATTTTATTCATTAATTTTTCTTGTATTGATTGATGTAAAGATAAATTTTTTATTTGTGGCCGTGTGAGACTAACTCGCCCATCCTTTATGGTGTGGGCCCAGCGTCCCTCCCGGGACCCACCAAACAGTTGTTGGCCCCTCCAAGTTGCGTGGGTCGCCATTCTGATTCTTACCCAATACCCACCGGCAGGTCAAGATTAATAAAATTATCATTAGACTCTAATTTATGGGATTGTTAATGGAAGTAATAATTGTTGTTAATAGAGTTTTTAAAGTTGTTAATGATAATTACATGACAAACGCTTGAAACCTGTGATAAAAATGATCAAAAGTATTTACAGCTGTACAGTGAGTACATGAAAGTTAAAAGCTGCTTCTGACGCCACGAAGTAGATCTGATCAATCCCTTCCCCGTCGCACAATCAGCACAATTGCTTGCTGTACAGCTGAACCTGTTGTCCACCTTAAAACCGCCCGACAATGGCTCCTTCAATGGCACCGGCGGCAGTTACACTCCCGATCCCGACGCCGATGCCTTCCCTTCTTTGATTTCTTCACCTTTCGCATCTCTTCTTTCTTCCCCGTCCCGCTCCAGTGCACCTGAGACGGAATGAGCAGGCTGGTAGTTAGGGATATAATCATTAATATAAAAGTTAATTGGGAGATTTAGTCTAAAGCCCCAAATAAACAACTTATTTACAAAAAGATCTTATAGATAAAAATATTTAATCAGAGATCTCATTGACAACATGATGTGTTATCAACGCTAGCACATGATGTTGTCAATACAAGGACCTTATATTGTTAATGAGACATCTGATTAAATATTTTCATCCATGAAACTTTTTTTATAAATAAGCTGCCTATTTATGACATCAGACTAAATTTCCCAAATTAATTTATATATTTATTATTTTTAAAAATTAATGGTGTACGTATGTGGCATTAGCGGACCTAATGTGTGTTTTTGGGAACTCCGTTAGGAGAATGGATTTTACAGATTCCGAGGTGTTTTGTGGATTTCGAGATGGTTTTATGGATTTCAAGATGGTTTTTATGGATTTCGAGATGGTTTTTACATATTTTAAGATGGTTTTGTCTCGATTTACGCGTACCGTTTTGGCAACGATGTTGCTGAGCAAGCACAATGTACTGAAGGATGGAGTTTCCAAAAAAATTAGATATATATATATTAATATTATGTTATTAGCATGCCGGTATATTGCCCGCTTTTAATTGATTGCCGTGCTTATTTAAATAGGAACTATTGGGTGTAGACAAGGGGGCTAGCTAGGTACTAGGTAGTATGGATAATGTATGCATGTAAATGTAGAATTCAGAAGGGTGCGCGTGTTGATTTGGAATGATGAAGCCAGTATTTGTGAAAGGAATCATCAATTTGACTTGGAGATTAAAAGTCTAGTCTTGTGAAGAAGTCCTGGCCGACCTCTGCTGTCCTAAGGCTCAACCGCATTCAATAATGATGACCACTGATTTACTAATTAGGGTTTTTGAAGCTATTTTAATTTTAAAATCTAAATTTTGATCCGAGACCTAGATTTTATCTAAGTATAAAAAATTTTCAGAAGAGCTATTTTGGTTATAAAATCTCGTTTTGAAGTATATGTTTTCTTTTTCCTACTTTTTTTTCCATTCTCTTTCATATTTCCTACTTTTTTCCTTATTCTACTTCCATCTTTCTTTCCTTTTCTTTCTTCTCTTTCCTCTTTTATACTTTTCTTTCTTTCTCTTTCCTCTTTTCTACCTGCTTTTTGCCTCGGAAGCCGTAAAAGCTGATAACTTCCCAAACATAAATCACTTTTCAAAACATATGTTCTGCCTCGGAATCTGTAAAAGCTATTTTCCAAAATCTACTCTCCAAAACCTAAGTTTTCCTCAAAATCTGTAAAAGTTATTTTCAAAATAGCTTACAAACAAACCCTTAATTTCAATTATAAAAGAAATAGGAGGTAGCTTTAGCTTGTAATAAGGTTTAACTTCAATTTCATCTCAATAGAGGTAATCATATTCGAGAGATTGTTGGACACTAATGTTACATCACTCCTAATAAGAATTTGAATATTGATCTATCGTATTATAAGATATTAGTTACTTCAGTTACATGTATGCAACCTTTATTGATTGAGCCTATAATACTTTATAACAACTGATCAGTGGCTGATGAATATGTTAAGTAAGTCAGGGTCATGAAAATCCCTTATCGGTATCCGAACTTTGTTAGTGGATGATATGCTAGTACTTATACACTTGTTCCGTGAACATGGAGGCGTGCCATGATTTTGGTAAGGAATCCAATTCACATAAACTTTCTTTCTATAAAAAAACATGTCATATATGTGAGGGGACACAATTGTGAATTTTAAGAGGTGAAAAATGACTTAGGACACATGTCACAAGCCACCCGGCTCACAACAATCTCAATACAATTATCATAATCTCCCTTAACTACTTTAATTACGCTCAACTCTTACAATTCCAATTAACGAACTTATAAATGTTTTATATAAATTCACCAATCTAATCAACGTGATTACTTATATGTGTGTTTAAAAATCGGTTGGGAGAATGATTTTACATAAATTGAAGTAAGTATACGAAATGAATTTGATCTTGACTTGCATAAATGTGATTCCAAATGTAATTGTGAAACATCAGTATAATCTATTTGTGTGCGTCACTTAATTTTATACATCTAATAACAATAAGTGCTTTCTCAAAACAAAACGTCATTTTCAGTTTTCGTCAACAGCTCCCAATCAACTCTCCACCCTTCCCGTTTTCATTGGAGTTTTACGTGTGATTTCGATGGGAGACACATTGTAGAGTAGATCAGCTTCAGTGTTTTCAAACACTCCCAAAGATCTTCACCGTTGATATGCCAGTAATCGTGGCCGTTGATCAAAAATAGGTGTATGAACACCCCCAAGTACGGAACCCTTCCCCGATATATAAATATATATATAGTAATAATGATGATGATGATGATTGTGCGGTCATAGTAGGCGGCTGACCTAAATCTAATCTCCGTGTTCACGAACCAAGACTCCTCGTTTTCAGCCCCACACCAATTAGAACCCACTACGTGTACACGCTGACGACCCGACGCTTGACCCGACCACCACTTGCTGGCTGCCCTGGACCCCACTCTATTCCAATCTTATTCCCCCACCCTCTCATTGGGCTTGTTTAATAAATTCGTTGAAAGAACGGATACAGATTTTGAG
This sequence comes from Vachellia pachyceras, assembly GCA_025593235.1. NCBI lineage: Eukaryota > Viridiplantae > Streptophyta > Magnoliopsida > Fabales > Fabaceae > Vachellia > Vachellia pachyceras. The sequence continues at coordinate 13,291 of JANTPZ010149459.1, forward strand.
ATAAATATATGAGAGGAATTTTATTTCGGTACGCGTAAGAATGGATTTTAAATGCCCAAACAGGCTATCCAAACAAGTCTATTATTTCTCTGGTACAATGTTGAACCGTTTGGATCATCGTCCGAAAAATAATTTTTTGTTTAAAATGTATTTTAAAAATGAAAATTTATTTGGATAAGCCTTTCACAGTTTGAGAATCCGTGGAGTACCCAAAAATGCATTCTGAGGATAGATCGTATGTTTGGGAGAGCTTATATCGAAAATGCATACAAAGAAGAAAAATGTTCATTTTATTCAAAATATATTTTAAACTGCGATATTATAAGTCATTACCTAAACATTTAAAATCAAGACTTGGTAAACACTATATCATAACCTAGATGTAAAAATTCTAAATCACTACCTGAGACACTTCAAGTTATGATTTAGATATATAAGTCTCGATTTGAGATATTCTAATTAATTTTTATATTTTTCCCTAAATTTATCACAATATAAAGGAAAAATATATGTTCATATATATTGTTTAATTAGATTGGTTTTATTTTAAGTCATTTTCAACCAAAAATCACTTTTATAACGTTTATTCAAACGAGTTTTTATTTTCAAAATACATTATAGACAAAAGTCATTTTCAAAATGCATTCTGGTCAAAAGTTATTCTCCCAATGGTTTTTCAAATAGGTGTAAACATTGTAAAAGTAACTTTTGTTTGAAAGTGGTTTAAAAGAGAATGAAATCCTATTAAATGATACATATATATATTTTTTTATGTAGTGGGATAAAAGTAGGGAAAAAATAAAATGTCTTAGATTGTGACTTAGAATTTTCATGTTTAAATTACGATTTGAAACTACTATATCAGGATTTGAAATGTTATTATCATGAAATATATAACACTCCACATAGAAGGAGTTTTTCCTTTTTCTTGTCATAATATATTTTAACCCCATAATGCATTATGTTAGAAATTCTCGCAAACATCCTCATTTCCCCAAAATGGATTCAAATCAAATGACACAAATGAATTGCCAAACATGATGATTATTTACTGCCACAAATCATTTTCAACACAATAACCAACTAAATGTTTTAAAAAATGAGATAAATTGTTTATTCAGAAAATATAATCTAAAATATTAGTTAATTGGCACCCTTAATCTGTCAAAAAATTAAATAACCCAATATTAAAGTTAATATATAGAGTATTATTATCATTTATGCTTTCCAAATTTGTTAACTAACTTGTAAAACCGTTTTCATTTCCCATTTTAATTTTTAATTTAATGACTGCATGAATCTTAATGCTTAAGGTACGGAAAAGAAATAATCAACACGTTTAAAATTGCCAAAGGGATCATGACATCAAGATAATAAAACTTCTTATTTCACCATTCCACATATAGGTTATAGATATTGAACCTCCACTATTTACATTCCCAACCCCAAGAGTTGAGCATATTTTCATCTGGAGACCCAACCTATTTTAGTTTTTTTTTCGTCACTGCTTCACCAAACTATTTCACAGATATAGCTTATTGTCTACTGTTTCTGTCTTGTTCTCTCAACCTATTTTGGATCTTGTATATACAGAGAACTAGAAAACCACTAGGAAGCCAAACCAAAAGACCAAAATGGTGAAATATGTATATATATATCAGTCCCCAGTTCTGGCCTGGGGCAGATTCGTGATATATATAACTAAGGGGGCATTACGGCAAATAAACTAAAATACGAACAAGTATCTTTCTAGTATTCTATGATCAGTCCTCCCATTGGTGCTCTGTGAGGTATTCCCTTTCTTCTCTTGGCCGTTCTGTAACTCACCGAAGTCGGCGGCATTGTCGACGGTGTGAAGCTCTGCACTTTACTGTTCTTTTGCCGGGGATGGCTGCTGCTGCTGTATGAATCCTCTGACTCCGACGCGAATGCCGCCGCCGCCGACCTTTTCTTCTTCTGGAAATCCCTCGAAGTCCCCACAACCTGCAAAGTTTCGCAATCACATTCATCAGAATTCAGAATTGAAGCTGAATGATTCAAAGTCTCCGTGAAGAAAGAAAAGTCAACCCAAAAAAGCTTCTGTGGTTAGGTTGAAGATAAAAGCAAATTGAAGTTACCTTGCAACCCAGAGAACAGAATCGATAGGAATCGAGGAGGCTACGCTCGCAGACTTCGCAAGTGTTGGTGACGCCCTTGCCTGGCCTAGGCTGAGGCCTCTCGTTCAAGAACACTACCCTTGCGCTGTTGATAATGTAGGTCTGAACACCAGATATGTCGAGAACCTTCTGAATCTCATTGACCCTAATCACATCGTGGTAAGACGACCTCCTAATCTGTTAAAGGACATCCATGTAAAAAAACGAAAGAGATTTTCAGAAAAGAGTGACCAGATTACTTTTAAGCGTTGTAAATGCAGGATCTTGAGGGGGTTTTTTTGAACAGGGAAAAACTTAAAAGCGAAGGAAACATGGGGACTTGATTAGTGGGGGATGATGAAAACAGGGCAGAATTAAGGAAAGGTGTGACAGGTATAGCAAATTCCGGAAAAAGAAGGAATCTAGGAACGCCATTAAAGGAAAAGTAATGAATTTCGCAATCAAAATGTGAGCCAGATGCAAACAACTATAATCCAAAACAGGGAATTTGGAAAGAAGAAGAAAATTGGGATGAATTAAGGAATGGTGAGGGTAGATAGATACCTGTATAACACGATGGTCTCTGTGGTAAGCAAGGCAGAGGGAACAGAGAGCGCCGTCCATACAATCCAAACAATACATATTGCATTCGCTCTTGTGAGAATCAGCGTGAACCTCGCATTGAACAAAGAAGCTTTCTCTGAGCAGAGGCTTCAACCATGGCGGCCAACTGTTGTCCTCATCATCAGGACCTCCAGCACCCTATTCAAATATTTCACAAAAAAAACCATCAAAGTCAATAGTCAATAATCTCAGAATTCCCAATCATCAGACCAAGAAACGGAGAACAGAACACCAATGCACGCTGATATTTCAGAGAAAACAGAGCAAGGCGCGTTAGCTTGCACCATAGCAAAAAAAAAAAAAAATCAGGCAGAAAAATACAATGAGAGGAATTAGAAACACAATCGTAAAAGGCCCTTACCATGATTCTCCTGTTCTTGGGCTTGATTTCCATGACAGTGGTGTCGTGGGTTTCGAAGGCCATGGCTGGTAGTAGGCGAGAAAGAAACAGAGAAGAGAAGAGGATTAGATGAATGTTAATGGGTGCGAGTAAGAGAGAACGAGAGAGAGAGAGAGAGAGGTTTGAAGGAGGAAGAGGGGTTAATGGAGAGTCAGAAGGAGGAGGAGGTGGTAGAATGGCGATGGCGTTAGAGAAAGGACGAGAGAGTTAAAGAGAGGGACTGAACAAAGAGAGCAAGGAGATGGGTCGTTCTTATCCGCACAAAGTCCACTACCAAACCTAGCTCCGAACCCGAACCTACGCCTAGATACGTTTGCTGCAAGGAACTCGCCTTCCTATTTCCCCCTTTCTTTTATTGATCTCTTTTCTTATTAAATATTATTTATTTCCTATTTCACTCTTCCACCCCTCCCATCATTTCAAAAATAACAACCCAAAAATTTATATATTCTCCCAAATATCATATCATTAGTGCTAATTTTAATGAAAGTATTTTAATTATACTTTTACGTGAATCCCGTAAATATCTATTTTAATGGGATTACACTAGGAGAGAGAAATGTACTAGATTCACAAAAATATTAATTATAATATTTTTTTATTGAAGATAGTATAGATTCTATGTGTTTGAAAATATGTTGGGAGAATCAAGAACGATTTACAGAATCCCAGAAGAATTTACGGATTTTAAGATACTTTTTACCAATTTCAATATGTTTTTTATCTTGATTTCCATGCATCGTTTAGAAAAAATTTTCTCAAACAAGGCCATTACAGGAGTAAATATTTATCTAATTATTTATTAAATCGCTTTCACTCATCACTCGTCGTCGGCAGCAATTTTTTTCTTCCCATGGTTAATTACCACATTAGGCACGCCTGTTTCATCGGATTTTAATTGATTTTTAATTATTATCCTAATTGGATATTAACGTTGTTTTATTATATTACGTACAGCAAGTCAGATCCCATTCATCAGTATTTTTTTATTTCATCTGCTGCTAATATTTATGATTATATATATATATCCTAATTATTCATCATTTTCTAATTTAGGCTGCTTTAATTTGGTCTTTTTTATATATAATCATAAATATATCCTAATAACTTTTTTATATAGTATCTGTATGTTTCAACGAATGTGTCAAGTGAGATAAGAATCTTTGGTTTTGTTATACAAAGTCCGTTTGAAAACGTGGTAGAGAAATATTTTTATGTAAGTCGAGGTAAATATATGAAGGAGATTATTTTGTTTTACAGAAAAACACTGTTAAACGTGTTTTTGGCTCTCCTCAAAGCTTTACCAAACAAGCTGACTATAAATACCTAGAGATGAACCCTATTGCGGTTCTTTAATTTGTCAACTTTTCATAACAATTGTTTATATATGTGTGTGAGAAATTTTCACCTTGTAAATTAAGAGCTCGTTTGAAAGTATGTTTGAGATAACTTTTACGGAGTACGAGGTAAAATCCAGATTTTAGATAATAGATTTTGGAAGAATATCTTTTACGAACTTTGAGGTAAAATCTAGATTTTAAAATGTGATTGTGTTTGAGAAATTATTGACTTTTACAGAGTTCGAGGCAAAAAATAAATATAAAAGAGAAAAGAGAAAGAGAGAGAAAGAAAAAGGAAAGGGAAAATTTATTTTGATAGAATGTGTAATTTGATAAGAAAATAGTGTTTTTCAAAACCTATATTACAAATCTAGATTTTGTTACAAAATCTAGATTTTAAAAAATGTGAAAAATTTGATAAAACTTAAATTTTAGGGTAAAATCTAAATTTTAAAATAGAAGCCAAACAAACTCTAAATGGCTTGGCTTCCAAATGGGAATAATATTATGTATGAACGAAGCTGCACGCAGAGACAGGAAATCCATCGGAAAAAACCCTTCCAGTTCCAGGTGATATTACTCTGAGAGGTTTTTTTTAGAAATAATATTATTCCAGAAGTTTTAAAATTAAACGGTATATCCCATAATTGGTAGAAATGTTAGCCATCAATACCAATTTTGTAAGGATAAACATTAGTTTTTTTAATGATAAATGGTAATTTTGCTTCATTTTGAACTTTCATAGTAAAATTACTATCCTAACAAAATTTATGGGGTAATATTGCTCGTAAACGAAAACTTCCAATGGCAAATTTGTAAAATAATCCTTCAATGATTATAGATTACTTATATAAGCCTGTACAGTAATTTTATTTTCTTAAAAAAGGAAAGGAAAAATGCAAAAAAGTAAATTTAGAATCTGATTGATATCTCACTGGGAAAAAGAGGATCACTGATAAAAGGGGGAATCCACTTAGGCATATAAGCAACAAGATTGAGGGGTTAGCCACTATCAGTATTGTGAACACTAACCAAAAAATAAATAAATAAAAGTGATGATCAAATGGTGGATATGGATGGCTTGTTTGGAGATCCAAATTAAATTAAATTTAAATGATTAGTGAGGCTAGCCAATTTTGAATTCGATTCTAATCAGAAACATTTGCTGCAAATAATAAAAAAAAGGGATCAATGAGACAAGACAGTGGCGGTTACAAGCAGTTGCAACTGTTGTTGTTTCCCCAAAGTCTTGTCTTTAAGACTCAAGACTTTGAATAGTAGGCTCTTGCCGACTACCTTAATAACCCCAACTTTTAAGTTGTGTATGAAAAGAATTATGTTCTCAAACTTTTGCTACTGTTGACTTTGTCGTTTTAATGATAGCAATTACTGTCCTCTTGCTAATTATTCACACATTTCGGCTTATATCAACTTTTTATAGCACTTATATTAGAGACTAATCATATCAGCTATGGGCATCCATTATATCATATATATATATATATATAGTCATATAAACTGTTTAATTTTTCCTACTCATATTTGGTTCCACGCTTTTTAAGCAAGATTTCAACACTACCACAGGGAAACAATTTCTTTATTTAAAAAGGTTTGTCATTAATCTACCTTGTTATTTTGGAAATAGATGTATTATGGTGCCATTCTTGAAATAACGACAAAAATTTTTTGAAACACTGAATGTTGATACATCTTACTTTCGATGGGATTCAGATATTGATTGGCAATATTACGAAGGATTAATTAATCCTTTTCACTAGACCTAATCCCATTCTTAAGGTTATTTTAAACTCATCAAAGAGTAATTTAAATAATGGAATTTTTGTATCCCATGAATTGCATTTCCATGATTATTGAACTAAAAAATTGAAGGGTAAGTTGTCCTTAAGCACTCAGCATTGTCATATGAATTAATTAAAAAAAAAAGTGAGGTGAGATGTACAGTCAAGTCAGACTTCTGTAGGCGAATTGCAAAATTAAGAATATAAGTTAGGAAATCTTGCAGGTAATAATGTTAGTCCAAAAGAGGATTTATAGATGGTTTAATCACAATCACTACTCCCAAAGCTAGGCAATGCAACATAATGATACCCTATTTTCATTAACCTTAAAAAACCATGTTCAAACAAATCAAAATAACATTCTTCTTATATATTTATCTTGTAAATAATAAATTATATTAAAAAAATAATTTATATCGTTAATATTGCAAACGGAAGGTTGGCCTCACTTGGCAGTAGAAAAACTCGCATGGATCATAATGAAACACTGTAAATCGTTAATATTCCAAGCTAGGTTCCTCCGACGCTACACACACACACACACACATTGTTATCGTCTTTGTCAACAAGCGAATACATACAGATCAAAGACTTTACAACAAGACAACATTGAAATAAACAATAATATCGTCAAACGAACGTATCGAAGTGTGTAGACGGTGGTCTAATGCTTTCCCACTTCACAAATATCTACAAGCCATCCATCATCTATCCATCCATCGAGCTAGGTAGCTGCATGCAACTTCTCTATCTCACTGCTCCATTTTATCTTGACCAAATCCTTCTTCATTTTCGCGAGAACACACTAACCCTAGAAGCTATATATATACATGTGTGTAATTATTATTTTCTTTCTGTACATCCTTATTCATTAATAATATCTAGCTAGTCCATTGTTTTAATTGTTTTAATCACATGCTAATCAGATTAGGTGTTTGGGTGTGGGGTGCGTTTGATGGGACTCTAACCATAATATAGCAGTGGAGAGCAGGAAACTATAATATCTCTGCGGCCCCATCGATCATCAGTAGGATATAAGCACTGAAACTCTCCTTTTTAGTTTTTACTGTATGAATCAATTCTTCATACATACATACAGACCTCGATTAGATTGTGATTGTGTATATAGATATACTGGGAATACAGCTGATGATGAGTTGTTCTATATGTTTTATTTTTTAAGAAAATAGTGGGAGGTGGTCCATGATGGGCAATTGGTGGTCGTGGACAGTGATTCGAGTTGAACTCAAACATAATTGAAAGTGGCCTAAAAGGGACTCATAAAGTAAATAAAAAAAAAGTACTATAAACTTGTATACTACTATTATTGCTATATGTATATACTCAAATGTACGTGTAGTTGAGAAGAGAATATAACTAATAGTAAATTAAAGAGAGGGTGTGTACACACACACACGGCCTTTGGGGATACGCTTATAATAAATTGACATCATGCTGCCTCGTTTTGCTAAACCTGTATAGAGATGGGGATTGGGGAGCCTTTTTTTTTTTTTACCAACAAAGGAACATTAAATTGAACAGCAACCAAACTTACAAAATCTCAGGAAATACATGAACAAGTTAAACAACCAAGAGACAATAAACAAAGACACAAGCAAGAAAATAAGGAAAGAACAAGATATTAAAAGTTTAACAATACAGCAAGGCAGGTCTCTAACAGCAACCATCACAAAGGCCTTTGACTACAACGGCGTTTGAAATACCCGAATGAAAGAGTAAGAAACGTCCAACGAAGTTTTGACAAACTTCTCGACTGCCAAATATGCATGCTTCCAACAGAAATCATATATAGAAATGGTTCCTGACCAAATTTTTTGAGAGAAGAAACTCAAGAAGGGCAATAATCTTAATGTTAATAAGAAGACCACAAAGATGATAAAAGATAGAATCACCATTCCGAGCCACAGAAGATCGATGTTTCCATACACACTGGACAGACACATGTTTAACCGGAATATGAACAATGTAGCTAATTACACTGGACAGACACATGTCACGCCCTAGATGAACATCATGTACAAAAACACTAAACAGCCACAAGGTAATTATTCTAATAACTTGACCATCATAAAGTGCATGGGGAGCTGATGGGGGCGTAGAGTTTAAGAGTGGTCTACACGCACACGCACATTTTTCATAGGATTCATAAACAAACTAGATGGTAGTGTACCATATTTAATTTCATTTGGGGTTGAGTTCTCATGAGGAGGCTACAAGGACAAGAGTGAAGGACATCACTGGTAAATTACTGTGAGGCTGCTGGCTAGTGGTGGCCACACGCACAACTTGGCAAATGGAGACTGATCAGATTGTGCACCCTTAATTACAGGGGGCAGAGGCGTGTGTATGAATATATAGAGAGACAAAATTAATCAAGTTTGGCGGCTCCCATTTAACATTTCAGCTCTTTACCATGTGTATTTACATCACACTAACAGCTTAAACTATAACGATAACACTCCCTCTCTTGCTCGTAGATATGGAAATTAGATAACTTATTTGTGATTATTAAAAATTTAGGTTAGTTATTTATAATTGTGTTAGTCGCATATCTGAAATGACCACTTTAATTATTGTTCACATTGATTAAAACCCGTTTTAGCATATGCAATCAACATGAATGATTCAAAAAATATATAAATATAAGAGATGGAATAGATTGAGATTTAATTATGAGGATGAAAGCAAACTCATACTATTCCATTGTTTTTTACATCTAGAATTGGATAGAGTATTATAATGCATTACAAAAATACTTTCTCTAATGTTAAATATAATGTCTCGTTTGTAATGCAATTTACATTACAAATAAAATCTTTTAGGATTTCTCTTTGATTTATTTTGACACGTTTTTAAAAAAGTTAGTCTAACCAATTGTCCTATAGCCTTTGGCATAAGAGCTTCTCTGGAGGTAGGAGGTCGGATAGGTTTAATTACGCTTGTAACATCGTGCTATTAGTGTTTGCCCACAGCCTTGAATCAAGAAAATTTTGGAAATGTCATTTTTGAGGAAAGAAATTAAAGTTGTTAACTAATTTTAACTCCTCAAATGATATAGGTTATACAAATATTATAATACTATATTAGGATTGAGGAGACTTTTTCTTTTTCTGGGGATTTACTAAGATGCAATGGTGATTTCACTTTTTTATCTATAAAATACAAATATCCTTCTATTAGAAGTAATTATGTTTGACTTACTATCAAGTATTAAAGGTGATCATATATATATATATATATCTTTTAGTGAAAATTCAAAACTAACATCTTATACTATAACCAATCATATCGGTTCACTTTATATATATATATATATGGAATATTAATATAATTTACGTGGAGGCTGTTGCTTGAAGATTAGAGAGAAGTGTAAGTGAGCACTTGGCACATTGCAAGAATAATGACAAGGCCATTCAATCATTGCAGTTTGTAGAATGTGTAGAATTGGCACTAATTAAAATCCAATTTTGCAATTAACAAATCTTGATATAATTGGTAAGAAATTAACATATCTATAAGTGTTCTCTAGATAAAGAGGCAATACTCCCACTCTGATGAGTCGTACGACCTACTCATCTAAACCATTTTATGGTAAAAAATACCAATTTTGCATGCTCCTCTCAATATTTCTTCACCCAAACACCCCCTTAAGTGGTGAATGAGTTAAATCTATTCTTAAACAGTCTGATTTAGGATTATTATTTAGAAAGGGCAAAATTATAAAAAGAATTAATATCCATTGAATCTTGAAGTGACGTTATTTGGGGGAGGGACTGTTTGGGAAAACCCAAAACTCTAAAATAACAAATAATCTGAACCTGACTGATTCACCATTACAGAGAGTAAATTAAAGTAATGTTTTTAAAAGAAAAGGAGGAAAAGAGGAAGCAAAGAGGGGGAAAAGTCACAGGAAAGAAGGGGTTACAAACTTCCAATGGAAAAAGGCGTCACTACGAGACACGTGCTTACATAAGTCATCGACTCTTTAACACACTTGTTGGTGGTGCCGTCCAAGGCACACCAACGTTGACCCCTTTTCTCACCCCCACACGTGTGTGCCCTCCTTGGCCCCACACTCCCCCGTGTTTCCCTCCCTGCCTTGGCCCCACACTGCTTGCCCAGAGTTGGGAATTCGGGTCGATCTTTTATGGGCCCAATTACATAAAAACAAAACCATACATTTGCACGGTCTGGCCTGTGAGAAGACGGGACAAGGGTTGGCTCAGGGGTTTGATGCTT
>JANTPZ010149460.1:0-15191 GCA_025593235.1 Vachellia pachyceras
CAAGGAGATATCTAGCAAAGAAAGCTAGTAAAATCAACTTGTTCAGAGTTTCCTCTTTATACTCACGACAAAAAGAAAGAATAAAAGCAAATGACCATACAAAGAAGACAACAGAGCAACGTGAATAGACATTCGGAGAGCGAGCGCTTTCTTCCATCACGATGGAAGAAGATTCATGTCAATTTGAAAGCTTAGTAAAATGTGAACAACAACAACAACAATAAAAAGAAAAAAAAGTGAACAGGAAGCAATTAAGAGGAAGAATGCACCCGACGAAAATCTAAAAGGAATGACAACTTGTTGTAAAATCTGCTTAACCGCGGCAATCAATTGGACAAATAGACAATACAAAAGTCCTTACTCAGGACAAGTGTCGAGCAAAACCTCCACAGAATCATCGAGGGGATGGCCAAGTTTTTTCTCCTCTTCTTCCTCAAGCTCCTTCAGCCATAGAATGGCGTGCACTCTCTGCCTCATAATTCTGTAATCTTTGGCAAGCCTCTCAATAGTGTAAACCTCAGGGTTTTGCTTATGCAAGCAATGCATCTCAGCTTTCTCGGAGTCCTTTAGGTAAGATCCTCTAGCACCGGGCTCTTGCACTTTGATATGGCACTAAGGGTATATTAGTGAACTGCCTCAACTACCAGCTGTCATGTTCATTTTCTGTTTGACGTCTGTTAGTTCACGCCGGATTCACATGAGCGGGAGAGTATATATAACAGAATGTAATACGTGAACAATCCATCTATGAAATGTGTATCTGATTTCTCGCCTCTGCTCCTCTTCTGTTTCTCTTTCTCTTTCTTCCTCTTCTTCTTCTTCTTCTCTTTCTTTCTTTCTTTCTTTCTATCTTTCTTTCTTTCTGTTCTCTGCTTCTTTCTTTTCTCCCCTCCATTCATATTTCAGGTGCTATCAGTGGTATCAGAGCACACCGGTCCTGACAATGGCAGACAGCACCAGATCACACGCCATGCTTAAGGACGTCGAGGAACGCATAATGACAGAGATGGATCGTAGTTTCGCGACATTATCCGCTGACATGGAAGGAATCCAGGAGCTGCGCGGTCAGCTAACAGAGTTACAGAATATTGTCCAGCGTTTCCCTCAGTTTGCCGCGACTGTACATCCTTGAGGACAAGGATGATTTCAAGGGGGGAGTATTGATATGGCACTAAGGGTATATTAGTGAACTGCCTCAACTACCAGCTGTCATGTTCATTTTCTGTTTGACGTCTGTTAGTTCACGCCGGATTCACATGAGCGGGAGAGTATATATAACAGAATGTAATACGTGAACAATCCATCTATGAAATGTGCATCTGATTTCTCGCCTCTGCTCCTCTTCTGTTTCTCTTTCTCTTTCTTCCTCTTCTTCTTCTTCTTCCTTTCTTTCTTTCTTTCTTTCTATCTTTCTTTCTTTCTGTTCTCTGCTTCTTTCTTTTCTCCCCTCCATTCATATTTCAGGTGCTATCAAAGACGGAAACAATCGGCAGCATGATAAAGCTATTTGCAAAGTAAAAAACCCTCTCCCTCGAAAAGGATAGTAGATCTCAAGTATCAGCTCTAGATTCTAATAGATCATGTAAAACGGCAAGAATCACCAAAAAAATTGTAGATCAACTACATCCAATCGATAATCGAAGTCCATTTGAACAATCAGATCAGACGATTTACGACAATGGAGAGAAAGAAAATAAAATCTGACATGATTCGGCAAATATAAGAAGCAGTTTGAGCAAAACAACATCTACTGGAAAAAAATGGGGAAAAAGATCATCACCAGATAAGAAATCTGCTAAAAACAAGGGGGGAAGGGAGCGCATTTTGTACTAGTTAATCATTTGAAACAAAAAATAAAAAGAAAAAAAAGTACAAAAATGAATCAAAAGGAGGGGAAAACGACCGAGATATAAAGAAAGAATCACCTTAATTGGGGAGAGAGAAAATAAACGCAGAAGATGGTGATGGAGTTTAACAAGAAGCAAACTCTAGAAAATGCTGGGATGAGAGGTTGGGTGAGTCTGCTCAGCAGGAGTTGGAAACTGAGAAATAGATTGAAGAATGAGAGAGGAGAGGCAAAGAAGGGGTATGTATGTTAGTATGTATATAAAGAGAAAGAGAGAGATAAAGAGAAGGGTGTGAGAAATAAAATAAAAACTAATTAAAAAAAATAAAAAACTGAGTAAAGATTTGAAATTGAAATTGCATTGGGACCAAATTTGAACAATTTCAGATTTCAGAGTAAAATCATTGGCAGCACCAGCAAAGACAGGCCTAGCTGCCTCATGGCTTTTTTTTTTTTAATTTATAATCAGCTGTTGAGAGTTAATGAATTAAAAATTTTAAAGATTCATAAAATTACCATAAAGTTCTCGGAGTAGTTGTTAAAATTGTTAATTAACAACCTCCTCAACATCTATTAACAACCTCAGCATGTAATTTTGTGATTATTTAACACATTTTATTCATTATTTATATTTTTTGGAATTTGAGTGTAAATTTTTTTTTTTTTACCTCTTCATCAGGTTATCCCATAATGATGTCGGCTTAAACTGAGCGGCTCGGCTCAGCCCAATCGGCTTCGCACCATCACATTTCAAATAGAGCTTTGACGAGGGCGAGCAATCCGACGTTGTCTCACCACTTAGCTTAATGTAATTATTCTCTGGTAAAAAAATGTGTAAATAATATTATATCATGGGTTGGCAAAAACATCCACTCCTTCAAGTTCTGAGTATACAAGTTATGTAATTAATTTATGGAGATTAAAAAGCATATTTAAATTTATTATTTGTGATGAATGTATGTTTTTAATTTAAAATATCATCTTTAATCGCTTATACTGGAAACGTTACAATGAAAATACTCTAATGCATACAATTAATAAAAATAAATTAAAGAATAAAAATTATAAATTTAGCCTTGGCAGATCACACTCTACCCATTAGGCCCATGGGTGTGCCCATGCCGTTGATTGGGATTGGCCATTAATCATATGGAAATTAACCCATAATTATATGATACACCTCAACATGATATGCCTTCTCTAATATCATGACGGTCTCAAGAATCAAATCCACCTTCTTTGTGAGAGTGCGTTTGTCTAATTTACACGTAAGTTGAGATAAAAATTTTCTCATATACTTACATCGAAATTTGTAAAAACACTCTGTCAATAGATTCTTAAACTCGCAGTGTCCAAACTTTTAACTGCTAAAGCCATTGGATGGTATTTAGGTGTTAAACTTAGAATTAAGTTAAACCTCATATTAACTTTTATATTTATATTCAGGAAAATGTAATAATTCTTACACTTATAATTATAATTTAGCAAAAATATGAATTCTTGAAGTAATAAATATTAGGTTAAAGTATACTTTTAGTCCTTTATGTTTGCATCAGGTTTCATCTTAGTCCTTTAAGTTTAAAAAGTGCACTTTCAGTCCCTCAAACTTAACGCCGTTAGTTTCTCTTAATGGAAATTGCTAACTCATCAAATTTAATTGATATATGTGCAATAACACGTTGACAAAGTAAACTCACATTTTAATTTTAATTTAATAATATAATAAATTTGATATTTTAAATTTTGTAAAATAAAAAAGATTTAAAATAACAGCATTAAGTTTGACGAGTCAGCAATTTCGGTTAACAGAGACCAACGGCGTTAATTTTGAGGGACTGACAGTGCATTTTTTAAACTTGAAAGACTAAAATAAAACCTGATGCAAACATAAAAAACTAAAAGTATACTTTAGCCTAAATATTAATTCATAGATAACGTTAAAAGTTGCGCAGGAAAAATAATAAACTAATACCCCTCACTCATTATGCTGTTGCATGACTTCAAAGTCTCTCTATTTCTAGATTTTGTTCTTGTTTGTTAGTTTAAAGTGATTTTTACGTAAATCAAGATAAAATTCATTTTCTATACTTAATTTGAATCTTATGATATCATTCTTTTAATGATTTTTCAAACGAGCACTTTATCAATAGAGATCTCTAATACTCTATTTAAAGATAATGATTGCATACTTTTCTTTTGCATTGACAGTTAAGTTTTTATAACCGATAATAATTTGATTTGTTGTATATTTTATCGTATGGATGTGGGAGAATTGATACATTGGTTTGTTTGAAACAACGTTTTCAGAAATAAAAACAAAAAACACGTTTAACAATGTTTTTCTATAAAATAATATGATCTTCTCCACATATTTACCTCGACTTGGATAAAAATATTTTTCTATCGCGTTTCCAAATGAGTCTATTGATTGCTTCACATCTATTTTCTTCATTGATGTTAAGTGTTTGGTTTAACAAAATCAGGGGAAATCTAGGATTTAGTGCATCTGCAGTATTTAGCTCGAAAATAAGCACATCTTAGAACAATGCAGTTTTCTATATTTTTTAATTGTATTTATATGCATAACTGCTATCGCTTAGATAAAAAAAAAACTTAAAATTACAGCGCTCTCTTGAAAGGTTAAAATATTAGACACGGTTCATTGAATTTAATCAGTGTGAGTCCTGTATAAAAAAAATGTTCATCATGTATAAGCAATGCAATTTGTTATAATTTGAATGATAAGTATAATATAATTGAATTAGGAGTTCATTTTAATCTTAAATATAATACATCAATCTATTTTATCTTTTATATTTATAATTTTCTATCTAAATTATCTTAGTAATTGCATGTAAGAAGTTTTATAAAAGGTTGTTTGGGATGACGTTAGAAACATATGTTCAAGCAAGTATGTTGGTCAAGGTGTGACATCAATTGTCCCATGGTAGAGGCCTGAGGGATCAAATCATAGTCAAACCATGACGTTTGGGCGTCTGCTCTACTGTGGGTTAAGGAAATAAAGTTACGCCCTGACTAACAGCTATAGCTTTTAGCCTAGTGGTAAGCGCTTAATCATAACAATTGGTATTAGAGCCAAGGTCATGGATTCGATTCCCAACAGGACAATTGCTGAGGGGGAGATTGTTGGCGAAGGTGTCACATCAATTGTCGCATGGCGAACACCCGAAAGACCAAGTCATAGTCAAACCATGGCGCTTGGGCATTTGTTTTTGGTCTAGTGGTAAGCGTTTGATCCTAACAAAGTAGAGATAAAACCTATATAATATACTTAGCTCGTAATCTATATATTATGTTGAAAAAATAAATTCTATTACTAATACAAAAAGACACAACGTACATGATTAGCAATGACATTTCAGAAAATGCAATACCCTTTAATTACAAATAGAAAAATCAACTAATTTTCTTAATATTTTAAAATATGTCATCTATCTTTTTTATCAAGGACTGAATGTAGCGATAAACAATACCCATATGGTGACTCATAATTAATAAGAACCAATATTTGAAAAACAGTGTATTTTTTTCTTATAACAGGTGTGCTTTATCTGTTACGCAGTCCCATATTAGTGCGACATATGGCTAGTGGCTTCGTGCACGAAAGGATAAAGAATTTCACTTCTCATCGTTTTTCCGTAAAATAAGATGATCATTTTTATATATTTACATTAAACTTATCTATCATGTTACTAGATGAACACGTTATAAAAATATGTGTATATATACAGTGTGACTGATATAATTAATGACCTTTATCCTTGGAAAAGCGTAGGCTAATGTAAGACCATAGGGCGTAGGGTTAAATGAGAATGAAGCATTTGGCGACAGTAATAGTAACCTGGATATGGTGATTAGACTTCCAAGAATGTTGGGCAGAAAATATGTAGTTGAAGAGGTGAATAGAATTAAGAAGCAAGGGGGTTTAATAAATAACAAAATAGAATAATGAAGGTAGCCAAAAGGGGGAAAGAGGGAATATTGTACGATGAATAAATTATGATATTTATAAAAGAAAAGGGCTTTTTGGGAAAAAGGGGGAGAAATTTTAGCTGGCAATATTCGGAAGTGTGACACATGGTTGGTTGGCTAAAATTGATGTTTCATGATATATATATATATATAGACACTTGTAATAATGTGAAAGGAGGGAAGGTGTGTGGTAGATGATTCCTTTGCCCTTAAAAGGCCCTTGCATGTGCCCCCACGTGCTTCCTACCTATTCCCCCTTTCCTTCCCCATAATCTATGAATCATTAATTAATAGTAAAATCTACTTTTTTTTTAATTGAATTTACGATTCATGAGATAGGTATACAAAAAGAGTTTTATCGAGCTCGCATTAACGTACTTTTTATACACTAATACAAATATATCCAATAACATTATATGATCCATGTAGCTGACAAAAAATAATTGAATAAGGCTTTATTGTTCTTCTTGTTGCTGATTAAGATGTCAAGTTAGACATTTAAAACATTTTTCACCCCTCCTTCAACATCTCTCGCCTCCGCCCAAAATTTTATGTTGGTTTCTTTTTTTGGTGGGGGAAGAATCATAAATGGCATTAAGAATGTGGATTATTGTGATTATTCAAATTAAATACTCAATTTTATAATGACAATAAAATAAGAAGAAGAAAAGAAAGTGAACTAGAAGCAAAGATTCAATGATGAGTTATATAGAGAGCTAGCTTGAATATAACTCATAGGAATGCGGTAATAGCATTTTCATTTTTCACACACACACACACATATACATGTTCCTTGAAAGTCTTATATAGTATAGTGTGTTGAATGAGATTATATATATGTGTATATATATATATCATGCTATGGGTTGGTACATATATACATGGATCCTCCAAGTCATCTATCTCATCCATGATTCACTCTCTACCTTACCAACCTTTCCCTACAAGAAACATATATAACAGCAAAAAAAAGAAGTTAGCTTATATATATATATATATATTCCTAATAACATTAAATCAAATTGGTCATAAATGTCTTCTGAATGTAAATAATTAAAGATGCGTGATGGAGTAAAGGTGGGATGATGAGCAATCCTAGGTTGGAAGTGAAGGATGTGTGGTTTGGTAGATATGAAGATAACTTAAACACCAAACCCCAAAATTGGCTTCGTTTGGAAATCCGTTGGGAAAACGGACACAGATTCCGAGATACTTTATGTGAGAGGAATTTTGTCTCGACTTGCGTGAGAATGGATTTTGGGAGCCAAAACGGCATTCCCAACGGAAAACCAAACGCAGCCATTAAAAGACACAATAATCTTCCTCTTCATATTAATATACATATATACACATAGTTGAGTGGGTTGGGAAGGGTTTAATTTGATACCCTTACAGAAAGTTAAGAAATCTTGCATATGGAAAAAGGGGTAATATTATATGAGAACTTTATATTTTATTTAGAGTTGATAATATATATAATTGAATTTAGCTAATTCATTTCTATATATAGCATCACTCTCAAATAGATCCAGGAGTGTCTATTTTATGGGAGAAGATTAATCATACGATAACTCTTCATCTGAATACTTAAATTTTAACTTTGTGCAACTTGATTTTAATAAATTTAACTATTTAAAAATATTGGTACGTATATTCTAAAGAATGGAGTTATAAAGATAAAATTTACTTTTCACTCGTCACACACATGTGTTTTGAGCAGTAATATTTATAAGAATCGAGTCGCATCGATTCAGAGTCTAAGGACTAAATTGAATTAAAATTAGAGGGACGATAAATATCTATATATATTCTTGAAATGAAAATCTTAATTATCATTTTTTGTGAATCTAATTTCCAAAAAAATAAATTCCCTTGATTGTTTTCACACTCCATACCCCATCATAACATATATATTCATGGAATCCACACGAAAAAGGCGGTTGGAATGCTCTCATTGGAAAATGTATGAATAACATGGCATTCCGAGAGTGTGAGTATCTCTCAATAAGGAGTAAGTGACATTGAGTTAAAGTTTAGGGACTGCATGAACGAACGAGCAAACAATTAATTTTTTGGTCTAATGTGGTGAATAAGATAAAATTGGAGAAAAGGGGGTAAATCATCATGTGTTAGGAGGGTTTCATGATTGATGAGCAACGTAATGGTAAAGATAGACATCAGCATATCATGTTTCAGTGCCACCCAAATCATCTGTGGATGCCACAACTAAGCAAACCCATCATAACTACATTCATTTGCTCCCTTCTTTCCTTCATTTATATATATATATATATATATATTCTTTTACTCACTGTTTAGCTTCGGATATTCATGTAAATTTCAGTTGACTCTTCATTTCTTGAACAGATTAAAAAAAGTAATTAATATATAGATATATGAATTGATGTGTTGGGAGGATGCAAAAGCTTGCCCAACTCTCCTAATTATTATTATGGAAATTTACAATCGGGTCTCTACAAGGAGAATTAATGAACAAAATGTCCTAAAGATTGACAAAATTACTAGCAATAGTTGGTCTAATTGTTATTGACGGTTGGTGAGATTATTAATGACAGTCGAATCAATTATTGTTGGGACCTGATAATAATTTTACTAATCTTTAAAATCTTTTATTAATTAATTCTTCTATTTCAAATCTGATATAAATTTCCCTTATTGTTATTACTGTTTGTTCCAAAAAAAAATTCTTGTATTTGGTTTGTGTGACTATGTCCATGTCACAATCCCTACATGCATCATAAATAAGCCCATTTGTATTTTGTACGTGACCCAAAAAATTTAAAGGGAAAATTTTATCATTAGGAAATTAATTAGAGAATGTAACCTGCTCAGTTACACATCTGTAAACTCAGTTGTATATAATATAAAAGTTCAATTGCGTATTGTGGAAGCTTAATTGTATCTATATGGAAAGTACCATTTTACAATTAATTTTTTAATAGGGGACTTATCCCCAATTCTCCCGAACTTATACTAAGAGAGAGAGAATATTTACATATTGGGAAAAAACAGAGAATGTTTGCATGTTAAGAATGTTGTATGAAAGAATGTATGCTTAGAATATTACTTCTTGTAAAGAAAAAATTGATAATTATAATTAGGTTACAACCATATATAATTCCTAACAAGTTGTCAATGGGTCCGTTTGGGAACACGGTGAGATAAGTAACTTATTTACAGAAGGACTTATGGAGAAGTGAGATTGGAAATAAGTTATATTGTAAAAGAAATTTGTGTTTGATAAAACAATGGAAAAAATGACTTATTTACACTATTGAATGTGTTTGGGAAAAAAGGATTAGGAATATTACAATTTAGTTTCATATTTCATATTTTGAAATTAAATTATTTCCTGCTTCGTGGTTCTGCTTCCTCATGATTTGCCTTCCTCGTTTCATGAGTAAATTTTGTAAAAATGTTTCAATAAAAATGTTTCTATAAAAATTGAGTAATTGCGCCAGACATGATGTGCCGTCCTCATTTCAATAAAAATGTTTCTATCGTTGATGCACAATTTTACTTGCGCCACCCAAAAGTCTGACAGAGCTTTTTTTTTTACTTTATTTTTTACCCTGTATACAAGTCGAGACAAAATTTAATTTATATATTTACTTCGATTTGTCTAAAAGTAATTTTTTACATATTCCCAAACATGCATTGAATGTCTCTAGAATGGTTTTTTTGGGCTAGAACTAAAATACAAATGTGTGGATGGGTGTTGAAGAACACATATACGTAAATAAAGATAAAATCCATTTCATATGTTTAATTTATAAATCGTAAATTATGTTGAAAAAATAATTTTCATTATTAATTCAAATAGACACAACCATATATTGCATTTTAATCACAAAACAAGATGTACTAAAATTAATTCCTTCTTTCTTTCTTAAAAAATGATAAAAAAACTTCTATTTAACTGTTCAATCGATGATAAGGACATTATTTCAAATATCAATCATCCTGTTTTGGAAAGCTTTTTGATACGTTTCATTACATTACATATAAATCGAGAAAAAATTCTCCTCACATACTTACCTCATCTTACATAAAAGCACTTTTCTACCATTTCTCTAAACAAGCCCAGTTGCTAATAAAGATTTTTTCACTGGTTTTTTTCCATGGCAGTTGTTTGGTTTAGGGTATTTTACATTTTGTAGCTTCCAAATCAATGTGCTGTCTCGGGGCATACCTAATGCCTAGCATGTTATGTATGCAGTATTAATGAGCATGATCAATAGTAACTTAACTTTTTTTTTTTTTACTGATTTTACTTATTTAACATAAGTACACACCACAAGTAAAAATTAAAGTTATTTTGGAAGCAGCTTTTAGAGAGCGAAGGAAATGAAAACTGAAAAGAATGAGAATAAATAAGAAGAAAAGGAAGTGGAGAATGAAAGGCTGTAACTAGGGGGAGAAATTAGGAACAGAGTACTCAAACAGAGCAATAGCTGAATGATTTTGATTTGTTACACAGACAGCAGAATTTATGGAATTGGGGGCAGGGATCGTTACTGTGTTCGCCATTTCCAGAAAACATTGGATCCACACTTGTATTTGTCCTTCCCCTCGCATTCCAGATCCAAATCATCGCTGAGGAATGGCACTTTCTGCAGCAACCAATTTTGAAATCACAATCCAATCAGAGAATGAAACAAGACGAATCAGAATGGAAAAAGGAAGATTTCAAGAGAGATAAGATCGAAGACGACGACGACGACCTTTTGCTTAGCAAGATCTTGGCAGCCAGTGAAGTTCTCTGGGAACTTGCAAGTCCCGAATTCCACTGTGTAAGCCCTCGCGAAATTCGCCCCGCTCGTCGCCAATCTCTTCTTATCATTCAATTCCTACATTACCAGCACCATACACATCATCCTCCATCCATTAATTAAGCAGATCTCGGGGCAGGAATTGAGAAACTAGGGCTAGTTTATTACCTTGTTGGCCTTGCTTCTCTCGAGGTATTCTTCGATGACGCCGGCGTTTGCCGAAGAGGCGGCGGCGGTGGCTGTGAAGACGGTGGCGGCTAACAGAGAAAGGGCGGCTCTCCTTCCTTGTGGATCGGAGGAGGAGGAGGAGGCTTGCTGTGCCCTGATGAGAGGCAATTTGGGAGCGGAAACGGGCATGGAAGCGTGCTTGGAGTTGAATTCAGAAGAAGCGGCGCCGGAAATAGCGTAGGTAGAAGCAAGTACAGCGGAGTTCATGGAAGCCATTGGAGCAGAATCGGGAGGTGAGTGTGAAGAATAGGCAGGTGTTTTAGTAGAGAGAGAAGAAGCTTATGTGGAGATGAGATGATGAAGGGGATTAGAGATTGTGGTGTGCGTGTGGATAAGGTGAGATTGCCTCACTCCTATTGGCATTCTCAATTTTGATCTTCTTGATTGTTATACTCCTGGGTCCCACTCTGTTCCCCTATCAACCCTCTTCATTCACTTCGCGGTCAAATACAAATACTTATGTTTATATATTAACGGGAAATTACTTTTCTAATTGTAATTTATGGTATATGATATGAGTACGTTTTATTTCAACATAAGGGTATTTGGCCCTTTTAAGTTTAAGATTTTTAATTTGAGTACCTGTAAGTATAAAAATGACCATGAAATAGTTGTGCCCAGTTGAGTTGGATTTTACAGTATTTAAAAGGTTAAGGTGCAAATCTCCTTCTAAAAGTTTTAATTCAAAAGTACTTTAAAATTCTAAAATTGAAGACCCATCTCAAAAGAAAACTAACGTAAATTGTTAATATTCTTAATAATAAGAGGTAATGTTACTTATAACAAAACTTTAAGAATAACAATCACTTTAAAGAGCTGATGCAAACAGCTTGAAAACCAGTATATTATCTGTTTTGAAAATATGACGAAAAAGGAGCTAAAATGGAGGGGAGTGGCCCAATTAGGGTAAATTTGGGCTCCCTTGCCTCACTTTTCAAAGGCCTTGTGTTAAAGAAAGCCCAAATTTTGAAGAAAGAATCCAATGCTAGAAAGGTTCGGCTAATGTCCCACTTGAAAATATGGTGGGACTTGGGAGTTTCCGTAAACAACTGAAAAGAAACAACTGAATCAAACTTCAAAGGCTAATTATTAGAGTTGGAGAAAGAGAGGGCCAGGTCTTATAGCAGCCCTTGAGACTCGATGCATAGACGATGAATGAGAATGCTCTCTGTCCTGGTTCATAAATTACCACCTACAATATTTAATATAAGCTCTAATTAATTTTTTAAGAGATATTAAAGAAACTAAATAAATTGATATACTTATCATTATTTTAAACTTATTTATTGGATTTATGAACTAATAAGTAATCTAATGGCATAAATAAATATTTTAAAGTATATATAGTCGAAAATAATTTATTTATCTTCTTTAATCTTAAAAAAGGCACATATTTACATTAATGATCAGCTTAATATGAGAGTTGATTGGCATTTTTTTAGGAGATTAATTAAAGAAGCTAACTACTTATATGTTTATCATTCCCCAAATTAATTTGCCAGATGTACAAACTAATATATAATCTAATAATATATATAAGTATTCTAAAATATATGTTATAATTAAGTAATTTATCTAACGTTTTTAATCTTTCTAAAATGATTAATAATTGTAAGTGTAAACATATTGATTAGGGAATAATATAAGAACGAGGATGAAGAATCACTAGTATTATTCATAGAGGAACATGAGCTCTTTCAACATTACAACAACAATTGATCACACAAGGGTGACTTTAACTATGCCCTAACTCTAAGGATTTTTAAGGGGTGGGAGATCTTGAGTTATCCTCCTCCTCCTCTCTATGGTGAGAATCAAGTTTCAAACCATACTCCCAAATCCTCTATATGTGGATGCTTAGGGTAACCCATTAACGATGTGATTAACTCTAACAACCAATTAATCACCTTACTAACCCAACCCTTTGATTTTAACAGAGAATTATGACGTCACATAAAGATCTTAAAAAATAAAGTTGTTAGGGCATGGGAAAGGATGATTTAGGGCTTGTTTGGAATCTCTATACAAAAACTAGATTTTGACTTAAAATTTACGTTTTGTTAAGTGTAAAATTTTTTCTAAAAAGCTATTTTGAATATAAAACCTCAGTTTGAAATCTAGTACTGCGTTTGATTGGATGGAATTGGAGGGTAGGAAGTGGGAGTGGAAGTGGAACCCAAAATTTAACATGTTTGGTATCATGGAAGTGGATTCCATGGAACCAAAAATGCTGGAACTGGGTTCCAAACCCAGTTCCAGTTCCATGGAAATAGGTTTTTGACCCTTTTACCCTTCCCCTCCCTCATTTGCTCTTCGACTGGCACGACGGAGGTGGTCGATGGAAGTGGTGACGGCTTGCTTGAGGGCCGAGGTGGTCGACGGAAGTGGCGACGGAGGTGGCAACATAAGTGGCGACAGAGGTGGATGATCTCCTTATTCTCCGGTGTAAGTATGGAACAACGTTTTTCGATCTCCTTCCTCTGCAATGGAGTTCTTCAATATATAACGGTGACGAAGGTAGGCGATCTGCGACGGAGGTGGGTGACGGAGCTAGCGATCTGTGATGGCCACACAACGAGAAGCGATTTGCAAGTGAACCTCCGTCGCCACACGATGAGGAGCGATCTTCGATCTGGCGCGACGGAGACGGAGGTGGGCAACGACGTCAGAGGCCGGTGACATACTTTAGAGGTAGGGGACGGCGACGGAGATGGAGATGGACGACGGTAACGGAGACGAAGATTGAAGACGACGATGGAGATGGAGATGGATGATGACGACGGAGACGGACGATGACAGAGGTAGGCAAAGAGATTTTTTTTTTGTTAAGGGTATTTTAGTATTTTGCATCATAGACATACTTTAGAGGTAGGGGACGGCAACGGAGACAGAGATGGACGATGGCAAAGGAGACAGAGATGGATGACAATGACGGAGACGGACGATGACAGAGGTAGGCAAAGAGATTTTTTTTTGGTTAAGGGTATTTTAGTATTTTGCATCATACTTCCATGATCATATCAAACACACTTTAAAACTCACTTCCACTTTCATTTCCACTTCCATCAAAATCAGTTCCGCGTACCAAACGGGACATATGTTTTAGAAAAGCTATTTTCTTGCCAAATCACCAAGCTTCTGAAACTCGGACCGGACCGGCCGGGTTAGGCTGGAAACCGGCAGCCCGGGATCCAGTCCGGTCCGGTTCCTACTCTGGCACCGGGTTGGTGCCGCGCAGAGAGAGAGAGATGGGGACATCGAGAGAAAAGTGGCCGCAACCGCCAGTGCTTTGGGTATCCGCCGCCGTGCATTGGGTAGAGGAGGCACAACAAGTGGCTGCGACCGCAAACATAGCTCATGGAAGCTACGCCGGAGAAGCACCGGTGACGGGCCGGAGATGTTGGAAATAGCAGCTACAGAAGGCGAGGAGAATAGGTGGGCTAGAGAGGGTCCACCGTTGTAGTATCAAATGATTTTGAAATCAGCTGTCTGAGGGGGTGACGGGGAGGAGGGAGAGGCGGGAAGCAGAGGGAAGGGAGAGAGAAGAGAGGGAATTTAGAGTTGCAGAAGTTGCAGCCATGGAACGAGATTTAGAAATGAAGAGAGGATTTGGGATTTGGGATTACTAGCTGTCTCTTGTTTGATGGGTTTTATGCGTACATGGCCTGCAACCTCTTCAGCGTGGGTGACTTGCTGCTGCTTATCTTCAAGGTTCCAGAAAGACTCAAATTACCGCCCTCTTCAGCACTAGCAGATTCGAACATTAACAATCTTTTCCCAAACTTTCCAGATGTCTTAACCACTGCCATCTGGCCATCCACAGAACTGTCTAGGTTTCTTCTAATTGGATGAATTCTGCTATGCTAACTAGGACATTAAAAAAAAAGTTTACATG
Source organism: Vachellia pachyceras (assembly GCA_025593235.1). NCBI lineage: Eukaryota > Viridiplantae > Streptophyta > Magnoliopsida > Fabales > Fabaceae > Vachellia > Vachellia pachyceras. The sequence continues at coordinate 14,756 of JANTPZ010149460.1, forward strand.
TGATAATATTTATTTTTTATTTTTTATTTTTAACGGTTTGATCTCCGGTTTGACTCCAGTCTGACCCACTGACCCTTAACCCACTGTCTTATCCGGTCTGATCACCTGTCCGGGTTTAATAACCTTGGTTAAGATGAATGCGTATTGGATTTGGGGGCATGGGGGGTGGGTATGGCCGCCTAGTTGTAGTCGTAGCAGGGTAGCAGCCTCCCCTCTACCCTGTTACGTACAACGTCCTCCTCTTTCATCAATTAATGATGGAGGGCTTCGAACACCGTGCCGCTCCTTATTCTGTTGGATTACAGTGAAGCTGTAGGCGAGAAGAGCGCATATGATGAATCCAACAGCTATTCTGCTTCCTTGCCTCAACCTTTATGAGTAAGCCTACTCTTCTTACCTAGCCAGTAGCCACCCCCCTCTTTGACCCTACGGCTAC